>JAPYKE020000770.1:22500-41855 GCA_028554795.2 Sinohyriopsis cumingii | reverse complement strand
TGTCGCTACATCCACATATCTCGGAGTCGGAACGAATTTTAGTCCTTTATTCAAGAGTGAAAATTCTATTTCTGTGAGTTCCCTAGAGCTCAGGTTTACAACTGTTTTCCCTAGTTGTTTTACTATCTTTTCCCTACAGTTTTCTGTACTTGTTGAAAAACCTGCTGAGAAGCGTGCATCTGTTCGTACCATCTGTCCAGAATCCACTGTGCCGATTTCGGGCTCCAGTGAATTCCATCCAGACTGAACGACATTTCGTCCCTTTTCCCGGTGTATAAAGCTTTCACTCCCTCGATTTGAATTTTGGATATAGTTTCGTTTAATTTCGATAGATTGTATGCCTCTGTAGGTTTCCTAGATTGAAGATTTTGCGAAATTGGAATTTTCGCTATAAAAATCTCCGAGTTAGGAAATCTACCCCTAGTCGTTCTGAGCAGGTCTTTCATTGATTGACTTACTTTATCTGTGTTTGTGTTTTCTCTATCATTAGTTCCTACGTTAATAATTATTCTTCTGGGTTTTTCTTGATATCGATAATTCTTGACTAATTCTAGCACATGTTTTATTTTAGCCCCGGGGTACGCCTCTACTTGTACATTTTTGTCCGTCACATTGGTGAATCGAGAAAGATTTGAGTCCCCGATTATCAGATCCGCACTAGTAATCTTCGGTATGTCCCAATCCGATTTTGGACCAGCGTGTCTCGTTACTCTGCCCGGTTTCCTCGGTGAACTAACGATGGTAGCGTACGTCTGCTTCGGGATAGTCGGTGATGTACCCTGTGGTCCTGCTGGGGATAACGACTGGCGCCCTGGTGAAAGACTACGTCTTGGTGATGGTGACCTAGATCTTACCATTTTATCCAATAAATTCATGGCAGGGACAGACAGACACCTGGACAGTCGATGTATAGAACTCAATGCCGCCGTTGCTCCGTTTACCAGGGGGCTTGATGTATTGTTGTCCATTCTCTTCTCCAAAGATTGTCTTACCTTTTTGGGGGGCGATTCCTGTTTCTTGTACCTTTTGGGGGTGTAAATTCGATTATCCCTATCACTAGTGTCTGAAATGCGTCTTTTTGATGGTGTCCGGATCAGTTGTGAGTCCAAAATTTGCAATGGCTGAAACCGATTACTCAGCGTAATTGTGGATTCCAGGGGATGCTTTTTAGGGGTCGTTTTGCGTGGGCTAATAAAGGGCGACTTATCCGTTGTAAGAGTTGTTATATGGGGACGAAGGTTGGTGTTTGCTGTATTTCTATTGTGCTTATTAGGCGCTATCGGTAAAAGTGATCCTATAATCGCTTTGTATTCCTGGATTGTTTGGAACCGCAATTTCTTCTTTAAATTATTTTTCCCCCAGTCAAGCGCCTGGTTGGAAAAGGACCTAATGGTAAACTCGGAAAAATTTAAACCAACAATCATTCCCATAAGTTCTGAAATTCTGTCTTTGTAGTGTGTGCATAGAGTCTGAGCGACCTTAGTGGCCCACATTCTATTTAATCCCTGTAAATTACTCCTAAGTGTGGAATTAGACTGAGCTGGTTTCAAAAAGTTGTCCAAATGTTTCACCTGTTGTTCAAATCCGTTTGTACGAGTTGTACCTAAAGTTTGCGGTGTCAGAATTTTCAGATGATGCAACGCCTGTAAAATTTGATAAAAGAGCTTGATGAAATGGCCATTTGGATTATGGCCTTCCTGCCTTTTATCCATGAACCCTCGGCGCCCACCTCTATTCATTTTCAAACCGTGATTTCGATACATTAAAAAATGAATGAAATTATCAAAAGATGGCGAAACTCATAAAATAAAACCTGAAACGAAATTATAGGAAGCAACAAATGAATGAATATACAATGTACGATAAATATAGCTGAAAAAAATGTCCTCTGGATCCCAGGACTTTGTGACTGAAAATATTATCTAATCATTCGGATGAAAAAACGTGTACTTATCTTTTTTTCGGCAGTTGTAAAGGCGCTCGATCCTCTGTCCTTTCTTTCCTCCTAAGAATTAATCCATTCGAATAAAACACAGAAATGTTTGGCACAAGGCTCTTGCTACGCCAAAAAGGGCGATATTAAACTCGTCTTTAACCTTTTTAGCGATTTGTCCACTTGGCTCCAGTATTCACTTATGAAGGGTCCAAAATCCCTACAGAGCGATGATGAATTTATGCACGTCTCTGTGTGAATCGAATCAATCTGAAAATCAATTAATTATGTTAAACTTTCTCCAATTGACCTAAAATGCCAATTAAAGATTTTAAAGAAGAAAGTTGGCAATTAATAAAAAATTTTTTTTTGTTTTTTGTTTTTTATAGTTTTTTTGGTTTTTTGTATTTTTTTAGATTAATTATGTACAACAATGTCAATAAAACATGAAATAGTGAAATAAATTCCTGTCAAATAATAAGAACATCAAGCTACTACCCGTATCGTCACTAGGCCTTTCGGCGTATTGCCTTCGTCAGGTGACTCGAACAATCTGAAGGGCTGTGTGTGATGCTCGGGTATATATGCTCGGACCTTATCTCCGCCCCCCCCCTCCCCTTTACCTTGGTCGGCTGCTTTCATCTTTCAATGCACTTTGAGAGCAAGTTTTTTTGCGCGTGCCGCTAGAGTCTATTCCAATTAATTTAATTAGTGCGCACCTGTCGGGTCGGCGTAAACAAAAGGATTAGTGCACACCTGGCAGCAGCAATGAGTAGTACCTGAGCGGTCACTTGCCAAAAAACATGTGTACACCTTATTATTGTCCCATTGAAGCCCAACTAAGAGTCGGTTTGAGTACTTATATAATTAAAATCAATCCGATCATGCCGACTGCTACCAAAGTTTAGAAGTTATCCCTTTTAAATTTATAATTTTAAATTATGGTCCAGAAAAAATTAATCGGAGTTAAATAATGCTCTATTTTATATGTAATAAGTCGACCTCCAGTAGTCTTACCGTTAAAAGGACTTGCAATAATGAAAATAAAATTAAAATCCAAAATCCCCTAACGATTATACACATTGATAATCAGAACAGTGGTATCAACAATCATTATCCTAATAAGGAAGTATGCATATATAAACCCTATCTGTTTTACATCACACAGCCCCTGGGTAGTAGCAAATATTAATATATTACGGGTTATGTGTTTTACTAGGGAGTGCTGTTTACTACCTTTCACCGAGCCCTAGGAGACTGTTACGATGACAAACCAATCTAACACTTAGTATCTGTGATTATCAAATTTGATATGATCAATCTATATACTTTCCGATCAAAGTTAGTCAATCAAACGGAAAATACAGGATTGTACGGAGGATGCGAAACCCTGGCACTGGCTGAGTTAGGTTTTAAAGGTAGGATGGGAGTTTATAAACTCCCACGTGCACTGGCCTAGGGAGAATTAATCGCGTTACCTCTTTATTTTGTTTCTTATTAAAATGTCGCATAGGTTTTTGTTCTTCCGATATGCTGTAACGAGCTTTTGATGATAAATCAGAGGGAAATTTATCTGAATTTTGCCGTACGCTTCTCTAATCAATTTGGCGGCAAGAGTTGCTTTAGTGTTATATGTGATGACAAACGGCAAAATGTCTCCCATTTCTTCGTGCAAATTAAGACCGAATGGGCTAGCGGTTCCAAGTTTTTTGATCCAATAAGCCTCTCTTTTTGTGAGATTTTCCTTATTTGCCACCATTTCAATGGGAAGGATTGAACAGTCATCCAAAGAGTGTCCATCGCTATTAAAATGATTGGAAATGGATTTATTTTCTTTATGAATTATATCAAAGCGGTGTCTCGTGAAACGATCTCTAAGTGTAAGAGTGGTTTGTCCTACATATTGTTTACCACATGCATCGCATGAAATTAGATAAATGATATTCCTGGAGTCACACGATACGTTTTGTTTGATTAAAAAAGTTTGATTATTCGTATGACTGGTGAAACTGTTTGTTTCTTTGAAAAATGGACATGTAGCGCATCTTCGGCCTTTACATGGCATAGCTTTCCCTATAGTATGCATGTCTCCCCTTATTTCATTTAAAGTAGTGTTTTTGATTTGTCTTAAGAATCGTTTGGAGTAGCCCCTGTCCCTCAGAGTTCTGAATAGTGTGTTACTGGCCCTCTGAAAGTCCTCATTTCTTGTACACAGCCTGTGGAATCTAATTATTTGCGATTTAAGAATCCCCATAAATGTATGTCTAGGATGGAACGAGGATTTATGGAGCAACTGGTGTGTGTCGGTGGGTTTAAAATAGACTTTAGAGTCAAGTTTTCCAGTCTTTTCGAAATCTGGCCCTTTAAAAATGGTCGTATCTAAAAAATCTACCGAATTCTCCATTACATTTGCCTTTAATTTGACCGATGGGTGGAAATTGTTTAAAATCGAGAAGAACTGATCAAATTTTTTTCGTGAAAGTGTCCAAATCAAAAAGATGTCATCCAAAAATCTAAGGTAAACAAGTGGGAGATAATTACACTTTTTGAAAACTTCTTTCTCCCATTCGGCCATAAAAATATTTGCATAATTTGGGGCAAATTTCTTCCCCATGGCGGTCCCTGAAACTTGTAAATACCATTTTCCATTGAATTCAAAGTCATTGTTAACCAAACCCAGATTCAACAGTTCTAAAATTTCCAGGTCTGGTCTTTTCGGGTCGGGGTTACTCCTGAAACAATTCCTTACTGCTCCTAAGCCTGCCATGTTGTCGATATTAGTATACATGCTTTCTACATCTAAAGTAACGAGAAGGCTGTTTTGTGGAATTTTGATATGCCTAATTTTATCCAAAAAATCGTTCGTATCTCTGAGATATGCTGGATGTTTCGTGGCTAAAGGTGCTAAAAAGGAATCTATGTATTCAGATATTCGATAAGATTCGCTCCCCACATCCGATACGATCGGTCTACCCTGAGGAATTTTGAACGGAATATACCAAGTTTCTGGTTCTTTATGAATTTTTGGCAAAGTGTACATGTGTCTCGGTCTGGGATTCTCGGGTGGGGTTAAGTAAGCTGCTTGTTTCTTATTTATGCATCTATTTTTCAATAATCTGTGTACAATCAGTGTAATCTTTTTACCCGTTTCGGGATAAATCGGGTTTTGTATTTGTCTGTAATGTTTCTTATTACTTAGTTGTTGTTGTATTTCCTGTATATAATCCTCTGTGTCTAAAATGACTGTGGCCGAACCTTTATCGGCTTTTCTTATCACAATATTTGTATCTTGTTTTAGAGAATTTATGGACGCTAATTCTTCTTGAGTTAGATTTGGTTTTTCTTTATCAAATTTCCATCGTGAAATTTGTTTGAAAACTTCATCAGTAATGTTTCTAATGGTTGAAGGAAATGTAGAAAGTGGAGGGCACCATTCGCTTTTTCCCACAAACGGGACACTCACCGATTTGTTCTTTAAATGAAAGAAATGAGTTATCATCAATTTTCTAGTAAATTCTTTCACCGGTTGAGTGATTGTCGCTACATCCACATATCTCGGAGTCGGAACGAATTTTAGTCCTTTATTCAAGAGTGAAAATTCTATTTCTGTGAGTTCCCTAGAGCTCAGGTTTACAACTGTTTTCCCTAGTTGTTTTACTATCTTTTCCCTACAGTTTTCTGTACTTGTTGAAAAACCTGCTGAGAAGCGTGCATCTGTTCGTACCATCTGTCCAGAATCCACTGTGCCGATTTCGGGCTCCAGTGAATTCCATCCAGACTGAACGACATTTCGTCCCTTTTCCCGGTGTATAAAGCTTTCACTCCCTCGATTTGAATTTTGGATATAGTTTCGTTTAATTTCGATAGATTGTATGCCTCTGTAGGTTTCCTAGATTGAAGATTTTGCGAAATTGGAATTTTCGCTATAAAAATCTCCGAGTTAGGAAATCTACCCCTAGTCGTTCTGAGCAGGTCTTTCATTGATTGACTTACTTTATCTGTGTTTGTGTTTTCTCTATCATTAGTTCCTACGTTAATAATTATTCTTCTGGGTTTTTCTTGATATCGATAATTCTTGACTAATTCTAGCACATGTTTTATTTTAGCCCCGGGGTACGCCTCTACTTGTACATTTTTGTCCGTCACATTGGTGAATCGAGAAAGATTTGAGTCCCCGATTATCAGATCCGCACTAGTAATCTTCGGTATGTCCCAATCCGATTTTGGACCAGCGTGTCTCGTTACTCTGCCCGGTTTCCTCGGTGAACTAACGATGGTAGCGTACGTCTGCTTCGGGATAGTCGGTGATGTACCCTGTGGTCCTGCTGGGGATAACGACTGGCGCCCTGGTGAAAGACTACGTCTTGGTGATGGTGACCTAGATCTTACCATTTTATCCAATAAATTCATGGCAGGAACAGACAGACACCTGGACAGTCGATGTATAGAACTCAATGCCGCCGTTGCTCCGTTTACCAGGGGGCTTGATGTATTGTTGTCCATTCTCTTCTCCAAAGATTGTCTTACCTTTTTGGGGGGCGATTCCTGTTTCTTGTACCTTTTGGGGGTGTAAATTCGATTATCCCTATCACTAGTGTCTGAAATGCATCTTTTTGATGGTGTCCGGATCAGTTGTGAGTCCAAAATTTGCAATGGCTGAAACCGATTACTCAGCGTAATTGTGGATTCCAGGGGATGCTTTTTAGGGGTCGTTTTGCGTGGGCTAATAAAGGGCGACTTATCCGTTGTAAGAGTTGTTATATGGGGACGAAGGTTGGTGTTTGCTGTATTTCTATTGTGCTTATTAGGCGCTATCGGTAAAAGTGATCCTATAATCGCTTTGTATTCCTGGATTGTTTGGAACCGCAATTTCTTCTTTAAATTATTTTTCCCCCAGTCAAGCGCCTGGTTGGAAAAGGACCTAATGGTAAACTCGGAAAAATTTAAACCAACAATCATTCCCATAAGTTCTGAAATTCTGTCTTTGTAGTGTGTGCATAGAGTCTGAGCGACCTTAGTGGCCCACATTCTATTTAATCCCTGTAAATTACTCCTAAGTGTGGAATTAGACTGAGCTGGTTTCAAAAAGTTGTCCAAATGTTTCACCTGTTGTTCAAATCCGTTTGTACGAGTTGTACCTAAAGTTTGCGGTGTCAGAATTTTCAGATGATGCAACGCCTGTAAAATTTGATAAAAGAGCTTGATGAAATGGCCATTTGGATTATGGCCTTCCTGCCTTTTATCCATGAACCCTCGGCGCCCACCTCTATTCATTTTCAAACCGTGATTTCGATACATTAAAAAATGAATGAAATTATCAAAAGATGGCGAAACTCATAAAATAAAACCTGAAACGAAATTATAGGAAGCAACAAATGAATGAATATACAATGTACGATAAATATAGCTGAAAAAAATGTCCTCTGGATCCCAGGACTTTGTGACTGAAAATATTATCTAATCATTCGGATGAAAAAACGTGTACTTATCTTTTTTTCGGCAGTTGTAAAGGCGCTCGATCCTCTGTCCTTTCTTTCCTCCTAAGAATTAATCCATTCGAATAAAACACAGAAATGTTTGGCACAAGGCTCTTGCTACGCCAAAAAGGGCGATATCAAACTCGTCTTTAACCTTTTTAGCGATTTGTCCACTTGGCTCCAGTATTCACTTATGAAGGGTCCAAAATCCCTACAGAGCGATGATGAATTTATGCACGTCTCTGTGTGAATCGAATCAATCTGAAAATCAATTAATTATGTTAAACTTTCTCCAATTGACCTAAAATGCCAATTAAAGATTTTAAAGAAGAAAGTTGGCAATTAATAAAAAAATTTTTTTTGTTTTTTGTTTTTTATAGTTTTTTTGGTTTTTTGTATTTTTTTAGATTAATTATGTACAACAATGTCAATAAAACATGAAATAGTGAAATAAATTCCTGTCAAATAATAAGAACATCAAGCTACTACCCGTATCGTCACTAGGCCTTTCGGCGTATTGCCTTCGTCAGGTGACTCGAACAATCTGAAGGGCTGTGTGTGATGCTCGGGTATATATGCTCGGACCTTATCTCCGCCCCCCCCCCTCCCCTTTACCTTGGTCGGCTGCTTTCATCTTTCAATGCACTTTGAGAGCAAGTTTTTTTGCGCGTGCCGCTAGAGTCTATTCCAATTAATTTAATTAGTGCGCACCTGTCGGGTCGGCGTAAACAAAAGGATTAGTGCACACCTGGCAGCAGCAATGAGTAGTACCTGAGCGGTCACTTGCCAAAAAACATGTGTACACCTTATTATTGTCCCATTGAAGCCCAACTAAGAGTCGGTTTGAGTACTTATATAATTAAAATCAATCCGATCATGCCGACTGCTACCAAAGTTTAGAAGTTATCCCTTTTAAATTTATAATTTTAAATTATGGTCCAGAAAAAATTAATCGGAGTTAAATAATGCTCTATTTTATATGTAATAAGTCGACCTCCAGTAGTCTTACCGTTAAAAGGACTTGCAATAATGAAAATAAAATTAAAATCCAAAATCCCCTAACGATTATACACATTGATAATCAGAACAGTGGTATCAACAATCATTATCCTAATAAGGAAGTATGCATATATAAACCCTATCTGTTTTACATCACACAGCCCCTGGGTAGTAGCAAATATTAATATATTACGGGTTATGTGTTTTACTAGGGAGTGCTGTTTACTACCTTTCACCGAGCCCTAGGAGACTGTTACGATGACAAACCAATCTAACACTTAGTATCTGTGATTATCAAATTTGATATGATCAATCTATATACTTTCCGATCAAAGTTAGTCAATCAAACGGAAAATACAGGATTGTACGGAGGATGCGAAACCCTGGCACTGGCTGAGTTAGGTTTTAAAGGTAGGATGGGAGTTTATAAACTCCCACGTGCACTGGCCTAGGGAGAATTAATCGCGTTACCTCTTTATTTTGTTTCTTATTAAAATGTCGCATAGGTTTTTGTTCTTCCGATATGCTGTAACGAGCTTTTGATGATAAATCAGAGGGAAATTTATCTGAATTTTGCCGTACGCTTCTCTAATCAATTTGGCGGCAAGAGTTGCTTTAGTGTTATATGTGATGACAAACGGCAAAATGTCTCCCATTTCTTCGTGCAAATTAAGACCGAATGGGCTAGCGGTTCCAAGTTTTTTGATCCAATAAGCCTCTCTTTTTGTGAGATTTTCCTTATTTGCCACCATTTCAATGGGAAGGATTGAACAGTCATCCAAAGAGTGTCCATCGCTATTAAAATGATTGGAAATGGATTTATTTTCTTTATGAATTATATCAAAGCGGTGTCTCGTGAAACGATCTCTAAGTGTAAGAGTGGTTTGTCCTACATATTGTTTACCACATGCATCGCATGAAATTAGATAAATGATATTCCTGGAGTCACACGATACGTTTTGTTTGATTAAAAAAGTTTGATTATTCGTATGACTGGTGAAACTGTTTGTTTCTTTGAAAAATGGACATGTAGCGCATCTTCGGCCTTTACATGGCATAGCTTTCCCTATAGTATGCATGTCTCCCCTTATTTCATTTAAAGTAGTGTTTTTGATTTGTCTTAAGAATCGTTTGGAGTAGCCCCTGTCCCTCAGAGTTCTGAATAGTGTGTTACTGGCCCTCTGAAAGTCCTCATTTCTTGTACACAGCCTGTGGAATCTAATTATTTGCGATTTAAGAATCCCCATAAATGTATGTCTAGGATGGAACGAGGATTTATGGAGCAACTGGTGTGTGTCGGTGGGTTTAAAATAGACTTTAGAGTCAAGTTTTCCAGTCTTTTCGAAATCTGGCCCTTTAAAAATGGTCGTATCTAAAAAATCTACCGAATTCTCCATTACATTTGCCTTTAATTTGACCGATGGGTGGAAATTGTTTAAAATCGAGAAGAACTGATCAAATTTTTTTCGTGAAAGTGTCCAAATCAAAAAGATGTCATCCAAAAATCTAAGGTAAACAAGTGGGAGATAATTACACTTTTTGAAAACTTCTTTCTCCCATTCGGCCATAAAAATATTTGCATAATTTGGGGCAAATTTCTTCCCCATGGCGGTCCCTGAAACTTGTAAATACCATTTTCCATTGAATTCAAAGTCATTGTTAACCAAACCCAGATTCAACAGTTCTAAAATTTCCAGGTCTGGTCTTTTCGGGTCGGGGTTACTCCTGAAACAATTCCTTACTGCTCCTAAGCCTGCCATGTTGTCGATATTAGTATACATGCTTTCTACATCTAAAGTAACGAGAAGGCTGTTTTGTGGAATTTTGATATGCCTAATTTTATCCAAAAAATCGTTCGTATCTCTGAGATATGCTGGATGTTTCGTGGCTAAAGGTGCTAAAAAGGAATCTATGTATTCAGATATTCGATAAGATTCGCTCCCCACATCCGATACGATCGGTCTACCCTGAGGAATTTTGAACGGAATATACCAAGTTTCTGGTTCTTTATGAATTTTTGGCAAAGTGTACATGTGTCTCGGTCTGGGATTCTCGGGTGGGGTTAAGTAAGCTGCTTGTTTCTTATTTATGCATCTATTTTTCAATAATCTGTGTACAATCAGTGTAATCTTTTTACCCGTTTCGGGATAAATCGGGTTTTGTATTTGTCTGTAATGTTTCTTATTACTTAGTTGTTGTTGTATTTCCTGTATATAATCCTCTGTGTCTAAAATGACTGTGGCCGAACCTTTATCGGCTTTTCTTATCACAATATTTGTATCTTGTTTTAGAGAATTTATGGACGCTAATTCTTCTTGAGTTAGATTTGGTTTTTCTTTATCAAATTTCCATCGTGAAATTTGTTTGAAAACTTCATCAGTAATGTTTCTAATGGTTGAAGGAAATGTAGAAAGTGGAGGGCACCATTCGCTTTTTCCCACAAACGGGACACTCACCGATTTGTTCTTTAAATGAAAGAAATGAGTTATCATCAATTTTCTAGTAAATTCTTTCACCGGTTGAGTGATTGTCGCTACATCCACATATCTCGGAGTCGGAACGAATTTTAGTCCTTTATTCAAGAGTGAAAATTCTATTTCTGTGAGTTCCCTAGAGCTCAGGTTTACAACTGTTTTCCCTAGTTGTTTTACTATCTTTTCCCTACAGTTTTCTGTACTTGTTGAAAAACCTGCTGAGAAGCGTGCATCTGTTCGTACCATCTGTCCAGAATCCACTGTGCCGATTTCGGGCTCCAGTGAATTCCATCCAGACTGAACGACATTTCGTCCCTTTTCCCGGTGTATAAAGCTTTCACTCCCTCGATTTGAATTTTGGATATAGTTTCGTTTAATTTCGATAGATTGTATGCCTCTGTAGGTTTCCTAGATTGAAGATTTTGCGAAATTGGAATTTTCGCTATAAAAATCTCCGAGTTAGGAAATCTACCCCTAGTCGTTCTGAGCAGGTCTTTCATTGATTGACTTACTTTATCTGTGTTTGTGTTTTCTCTATCATTAGTTCCTACGTTAATAATTATTCTTCTGGGTTTTTCTTGATATCGATAATTCTTGACTAATTCTAGCACATGTTTTATTTTAGCCCCGGGGTACGCCTCTACTTGTACATTTTTGTCCGTCACATTGGTGAATCGAGAAAGATTTGAGTCCCCGATTATCAGATCCGCACTAGTAATCTTCGGTATGTCCCAATCCGATTTTGGACCAGCGTGTCTCGTTACTCTGCCCGGTTTCCTCGGTGAACTAACGATGGTAGCGTACGTCTGCTTCGGGATAGTCGGTGATGTACCCTGTGGTCCTGCTGGGGATAACGACTGGCGCCCTGGTGAAAGACTACGTCTTGGTGATGGTGACCTAGATCTTACCATTTTATCCAATAAATTCATGGCAGGGACAGACAGACACCTGGACAGTCGATGTATAGAACTCAATGCCGCCGTTGCTCCGTTTACCAGGGGGCTTGATGTATTGTTGTCCATTCTCTTCTCCAAAGATTGTCTTACCTTTTTGGGGGGCGATTCCTGTTTCTTGTACCTTTTGGGGGTGTAAATTCGATTATCCCTATCACTAGTGTCTGAAATGCGTCTTTTTGATGGTGTCCGGATCAGTTGTGAGTCCAAAATTTGCAATGGCTGAAACCGATTACTCAGCGTAATTGTGGATTCCAGGGGATGCTTTTTAGGGGTCGTTTTGCGTGGGCTAATAAAGGGCGACTTATCCGTTGTAAGAGTTGTTATATGGGGACGAAGGTTGGTGTTTGCTGTATTTCTATTGTGCTTATTAGGCGCTATCGGTAAAAGTGATCCTATAATCGCTTTGTATTCCTGGATTGTTTGGAACCGCAATTTCTTCTTTAAATTATTTTTCCCCCAGTCAAGCGCCTGGTTGGAAAAGGACCTAATGGTAAACTCGGAAAAATTTAAACCAACAATCATTCCCATAAGTTCTGAAATTCTGTCTTTGTAGTGTGTGCATAGAGTCTGAGCGACCTTAGTGGCCCACATTCTATTTAATCCCTGTAAATTACTCCTAAGTGTGGAATTAGACTGAGCTGGTTTCAAAAAGTTGTCCAAATGTTTCACCTGTTGTTCAAATCCGTTTGTACGAGTTGTACCTAAAGTTTGCGGTGTCAGAATTTTCAGATGATGCAACGCCTGTAAAATTTGATAAAAGAGCTTGATGAAATGGCCATTTGGATTATGGCCTTCCTGCCTTTTATCCATGAACCCTCGGCGCCCACCTCTATTCATTTTCAAACCGTGATTTCGATACATTAAAAAATGAATGAAATTATCAAAAGATGGCGAAACTCATAAAATAAAACCTGAAACGAAATTATAGGAAGCAACAAATGAATGAATATACAATGTACGATAAATATAGCTGAAAAAAATGTCCTCTGGATCCCAGGACTTTGTGACTGAAAATATTATCTAATCATTCGGATGAAAAAACGTGTACTTATCTTTTTTTCGGCAGTTGTAAAGGCGCTCGATCCTCTGTCCTTTCTTTCCTCCTAAGAATTAATCCATTCGAATAAAACACAGAAATGTTTGGCACAAGGCTCTTGCTACGCCAAAAAGGGCGATATTAAACTCGTCTTTAACCTTTTTAGCGATTTGTCCACTTGGCTCCAGTATTCACTTATGAAGGGTCCAAAATCCCTACAGAGCGATGATGAATTTATGCACGTCTCTGTGTGAATCGAATCAATCTGAAAATCAATTAATTATGTTAAACTTTCTCCAATTGACCTAAAATGCCAATTAAAGATTTTAAAGAAGAAAGTTGGCAATTAATAAAAAATTTTTTTTTGTTTTTTGTTTTTTATAGTTTTTTTGGTTTTTTGTATTTTTTTAGATTAATTATGTACAACAATGTCAATAAAACATGAAATAGTGAAATAAATTCCTGTCAAATAATAAGAACATCAAGCTACTACCCGTATCGTCACTAGGCCTTTCGGCGTATTGCCTTCGTCAGGTGACTCGAACAATCTGAAGGGCTGTGTGTGATGCTCGGGTATATATGCTCGGACCTTATCTCCGCCCCCCCCCTCCCCTTTACCTTGGTCGGCTGCTTTCATCTTTCAATGCACTTTGAGAGCAAGTTTTTTTGCGCGTGCCGCTAGAGTCTATTCCAATTAATTTAATTAGTGCGCACCTGTCGGGTCGGCGTAAACAAAAGGATTAGTGCACACCTGGCAGCAGCAATGAGTAGTACCTGAGCGGTCACTTGCCAAAAAACATGTGTACACCTTATTATTGTCCCATTGAAGCCCAACTAAGAGTCGGTTTGAGTACTTATATAATTAAAATCAATCCGATCATGCCGACTGCTACCAAAGTTTAGAAGTTATCCCTTTTAAATTTATAATTTTAAATTATGGTCCAGAAAAAATTAATCGGAGTTAAATAATGCTCTATTTTATATGTAATAAGTCGACCTCCAGTAGTCTTACCGTTAAAAGGACTTGCAATAATGAAAATAAAATTAAAATCCAAAATCCCCTAACGATTATACACATTGATAATCAGAACAGTGGTATCAACAATCATTATCCTAATAAGGAAGTATGCATATATAAACCCTATCTGTTTTACATCACACAGCCCCTGGGTAGTAGCAAATATTAATATATTACGGGTTATGTGTTTTACTAGGGAGTGCTGTTTACTACCTTTCACCGAGCCCTAGGAGACTGTTACGATGACAAACCAATCTAACACTTAGTATCTGTGATTATCAAATTTGATATGATCAATCTATATACTTTCCGATCAAAGTTAGTCAATCAAACGGAAAATACAGGATTGTACGGAGGATGCGAAACCCTGGCACTGGCTGAGTTAGGTTTTAAAGGTAGGATGGGAGTTTATAAACTCCCACGTGCACTGGCCTAGGGAGAATTAATCGCGTTACCTCTTTATTTTGTTTCTTATTAAAATGTCGCATAGGTTTTTGTTCTTCCGATATGCTGTAACGAGCTTTTGATGATAAATCAGAGGGAAATTTATCTGAATTTTGCCGTACGCTTCTCTAATCAATTTGGCGGCAAGAGTTGCTTTAGTGTTATATGTGATGACAAACGGCAAAATGTCTCCCATTTCTTCGTGCAAATTAAGACCGAATGGGCTAGCGGTTCCAAGTTTTTTGATCCAATAAGCCTCTCTTTTTGTGAGATTTTCCTTATTTGCCACCATTTCAATGGGAAGGATTGAACAGTCATCCAAAGAGTGTCCATCGCTATTAAAATGATTGGAAATGGATTTATTTTCTTTATGAATTATATCAAAGCGGTGTCTCGTGAAACGATCTCTAAGTGTAAGAGTGGTTTGTCCTACATATTGTTTACCACATGCATCGCATGAAATTAGATAAATGATATTCCTGGAGTCACACGATACGTTTTGTTTGATTAAAAAAGTTTGATTATTCGTATGACTGGTGAAACTGTTTGTTTCTTTGAAAAATGGACATGTAGCGCATCTTCGGCCTTTACATGGCATAGCTTTCCCTATAGTATGCATGTCTCCCCTTATTTCATTTAAAGTAGTGTTTTTGATTTGTCTTAAGAATCGTTTGGAGTAGCCCCTGTCCCTCAGAGTTCTGAATAGTGTGTTACTGGCCCTCTGAAAGTCCTCATTTCTTGTACACAGCCTGTGGAATCTAATTATTTGCGATTTAAGAATCCCCATAAATGTATGTCTAGGATGGAACGAGGATTTATGGAGCAACTGGTGTGTGTCGGTGGGTTTAAAATAGACTTTAGAGTCAAGTTTTCCAGTCTTTTCGAAATCTGGCCCTTTAAAAATGGTCGTATCTAAAAAATCTACCGAATTCTCCATTACATTTGCCTTTAATTTGACCGATGGGTGGAAATTGTTTAAAATCGAGAAGAACTGATCAAATTTTTTTCGTGAAAGTGTCCAAATCAAAAAGATGTCATCCAAAAATCTAAGGTAAACAAGTGGGAGATAATTACACTTTTTGAAAACTTCTTTCTCCCATTCGGCCATAAAAATATTTGCATAATTTGGGGCAAATTTCTTCCCCATGGCGGTCCCTGAAACTTGTAAATACCATTTTCCATTGAATTCAAAGTCATTGTTAACCAAACCCAGATTCAACAGTTCTAAAATTTCCAGGTCTGGTCTTTTCGGGTCGGGGTTACTCCTGAAACAATTCCTTACTGCTCCTAAGCCTGCCATGTTGTCGATATTAGTATACATGCTTTCTACATCTAAAGTAACGAGAAGGCTGTTTTGTGGAATTTTGATATGCCTAATTTTATCCAAAAAATCGTTCGTATCTCTGAGATATGCTGGATGTTTCGTGGCTAAAGGTGCTAAAAAGGAATCTATGTATTCAGATATTCGATAAGATTCGCTCCCCACATCCGATACGATCGGTCTACCCTGAGGAATTTTGAACGGAATATACCAAGTTTCTGGTTCTTTATGAATTTTTGGCAAAGTGTACATGTGTCTCGGTCTGGGATTCTCGGGTGGGGTTAAGTAAGCTGCTTGTTTCTTATTTATGCATCTATTTTTCAATAATCTGTGTACAATCAGTGTAATCTTTTTACCCGTTTCGGGATAAATCGGGTTTTGTATTTGTCTGTAATGTTTCTTATTACTTAGTTGTTGTTGTATTTCCTGTATATAATCCTCTGTGTCTAAAATGACTGTGGCCGAACCTTTATCGGCTTTTCTTATCACAATATTTGTATCTTGTTTTAGAGAATTTATGGACGCTAATTCTTCTTGAGTTAGATTTGGTTTTTCTTTATCAAATTTCCATCGTGAAATTTGTTTGAAAACTTCATCAGTAATGTTTCTAATGGTTGAAGGAAATGTAGAAAGTGGAGGGCACCATTCGCTTTTTCCCACAAACGGGACACTCACCGATTTGTTCTTTAAATGAAAGAAATGAGTTATCATCAATTTTCTAGTAAATTCTTTCACCGGTTGAGTGATTGTCGCTACATCCACATATCTCGGAGTCGGAACGAATTTTAGTCCTTTATTCAAGAGTGAAAATTCTATTTCTGTGAGTTCCCTAGAGCTCAGGTTTACAACTGTTTTCCCTAGTTGTTTTACTATCTTTTCCCTACAGTTTTCTGTACTTGTTGAAAAACCTGCTGAGAAGCGTGCATCTGTTCGTACCATCTGTCCAGAATCCACTGTGCCGATTTCGGGCTCCAGTGAATTCCATCCAGACTGAACGACATTTCGTCCCTTTTCCCGGTGTATAAAGCTTTCACTCCCTCGATTTGAATTTTGGATATAGTTTCGTTTAATTTCGATAGATTGTATGCCTCTGTAGGTTTCCTAGATTGAAGATTTTGCGAAATTGGAATTTTCGCTATAAAAATCTCCGAGTTAGGAAATCTACCCCTAGTCGTTCTGAGCAGGTCTTTCATTGATTGACTTACTTTATCTGTGTTTGTGTTTTCTCTATCATTAGTTCCTACGTTAATAATTATTCTTCTGGGTTTTTCTTGATATCGATAATTCTTGACTAATTCTAGCACATGTTTTATTTTAGCCCCGGGGTACGCCTCTACTTGTACATTTTTGTCCGTCACATTGGTGAATCGAGAAAGATTTGAGTCCCCGATTATCAGATCCGCACTAGTAATCTTCGGTATGTCCCAATCCGATTTTGGACCAGCGTGTCTCGTTACTCTGCCCGGTTTCCTCGGTGAACTAACGATGGTAGCGTACGTCTGCTTCGGGATAGTCGGTGATGTACCCTGTGGTCCTGCTGGGGATAACGACTGGCGCCCTGGTGAAAGACTACGTCTTGGTGATGGTGACCTAGATCTTACCATTTTATCCAATAAATTCATGGCAGGAACAGACAGACACCTGGACAGTCGATGTATAGAACTCAATGCCGCCGTTGCTCCGTTTACCAGGGGGCTTGATGTATTGTTGTCCATTCTCTTCTCCAAAGATTGTCTTACCTTTTTGGGGGGCGATTCCTGTTTCTTGTACCTTTTGGGGGTGTAAATTCGATTATCCCTATCACTAGTGTCTGAAATGCGTCTTTTTGATGGTGTCCGGATCAGTTGTGAGTCCAAAATTTGCAATGGCTGAAACCGATTACTCAGCGTAATTGTGGATTCCAGGGGATGCTTTTTAGGGGTCGTTTTGCGTGGGCTAATAAAGGGCGACTTATCCGTTGTAAGAGTTGTTATATGGGGACGAAGGTTGGTGTTTGCTGTATTTCTATTGTGCTTATTAGGCGCTATCGGTAAAAGTGATCCTATAATCGCTTTGTATTCCTGGATTGTTTGGAACCGCAATTTCTTCTTTAAATTATTTTTCCCCCAGTCAAGCGCCTGGTTGGAAAAGGACCTAATGGTAAACTCGGAAAAATTTAAACCAACAATCATTCCCATAAGTTCTGAAATTCTGTCTTTGTAGTGTGTGCATAGAGTCTGAGCGACCTTAGTGGCCCACATTCTATTTAATCCCTGTAAATTACTCCTAAGTGTGGAATTAGACTGAGCTGGTTTCAAAAAGTTGTCCAAATGTTTCACCTGTTGTTCAAATCCGTTTGTACGAGTTGTACCTAAAGTTTGCGGTGTCAGAATTTTCAGATGATGCAACGCCTGTAAAATTTGATAAAAGAGCTTGATGAAATGGCCATTTGGATTATGGCCTTCCTGCCTTTTATCCATGAACCCTCGGCGCCCACCTCTATTCATTTTCAAACCGTGATTTCGATACATTAAAAAATGAATGAAATTATCAAAAGATGGCGAAACTCATAAAATAAAACCTGAAACGAAATTATAGGAAGCAACAAATGAATGAATATACAATGTACGATAAATATAGCTGAAAAAAATGTCCTCTGGATCCCAGGACTTTGTGACTGAAAATATTATCTAATCATTCGGATGAAAAAACGTGTACTTATCTTTTTTTCGGCAGTTGTAAAGGCGCTCGATCCTCTGTCCTTTCTTTCCTCCTAAGAATTAATCCATTCGAATAAAACACAGAAATGTTTGGCACAAGGCTCTTGCTACGCCAAAAAGGGCGATATCAAACTCGTCTTTAACCTTTTTAGCGATTTGTCCACTTGGCTCCAGTATTCACTTATGAAGGGTCCAAAATCCCTACAGAGCGATGATGAATTTATGCACGTCTCTGTGTGAATCGAATCAATCTGAAAATCAATTAATTATGTTAAACTTTCTCCAATTGACCTAAAATGCCAATTAAAGATTTTAAAGAAGAAAGTTGGCAATTAATAAAAAAATTTTTTTTGTTTTTTGTTTTTTATAGTTTTTTTGGTTTTTTGTATTTTTTTAGATTAATTATGTACAACAATGTCAATAAAACATGAAATAGTGAAATAAATTCCTGTCAAATAATAAGAACACCAAGCTACTACCCGTATCGTCACTAGGCCTTTCGGCGTATTGCCTTCGTCAGGTGACTCGAACAATCTGAAGGGCTGTGTGTGATGCTCGGGTATATATGCTCGGACCTTATCTCCGCCCCCCCCCCCTCCCCTTTACCTTGGTCGGCTGCTTTCATCTTTCAATGCACTTTGAGAGCAAGTTTTTTTGCGCGTGCCGCTAGAGTCTATTCCAATTAATTTAATTAGTGCGCACCTGTCGGGTCGGCGTAAACAAAGGGTTTAGGGTTAGGGTTAGGGTTAGGGTTAGGGTTAGGGTTTAGGGTTAGGGTTAGGGTTAGGGTTAGGGTTAGGGTTAGGGTCAGGTTATGATTATTAAGAGAGTAACATATAATTACTCAAAGCACGGGCCTAAGGAGAATTACTCAAGACATTATATTACGAGGTTTATTTTTTTATCATAATAATATTTTAATTAAATCAATATTTGTTTCATGTCGGGATTCGAACATTGGTCCTCTGCTGCGAGATAAGACAACTATCGCCTGCCTG
>JAPYKE020000770.1:0-12500 GCA_028554795.2 Sinohyriopsis cumingii | reverse complement strand
TTTTTTTATCATAATAATATTTTAATTAAATCAATATTTGTTTCATGTCGGGATTCGAACATTGGTCCTCTGCTGCGAGATAAGACAACTATCGCCTGCCTGCACGTTCCAGCGTAAATACTACCACGGCTATCGAGACATCACCAAAAAATGATGCCCTTTAACCGCTCATATATACTCAAGAACGTACAGACACTCTCGAAACTTATATATACATGTCAAGAAACCTTGGCACTGGCGAGGTTAGGTTATGATTATTAAGAGAGTAACATATAATTACTCAAAGCACGGGCCTAAGGAGAATTACTCAAGACATTATATTACGAGGTTTATTTTTTTATCATAATAATATTTTAATTAAATCAATATTTGTTTCATGTCGGGATTCGAACATTGGTCCTCTGCTGCGAGATAAGACAACTATCGCCTGCCTGCACGTTCCAGCGTAAATACTACCACGGCTATCGAGACATCACCAAAAAATGATGCCCTTTAACCGCTCATATATACTCAAGAACGTACAGACACTCTCGAAACTTATATATACATGTCAAGAAACCTTGGCACTGGCGAGGTTAGGTTATGATTATTAAGAGAGTAACATATAATTACTCAAAGCACGGGCCTAAGGAGAATTACTCAAGACATTATATTACGAGGTTTATTTTTTTATCATAATAATATTTTAATTAAATCAATATTTGTTTCATGTCGGGATTCGAACATTGGTCCTCTGCTGCGAGATAAGACAACTATCGCCTGCCTGCACGTTCCAGCGTAAATACTACCACGGCTATCGAGACATCACCAAAAAATGATGCCCTTTAACCGCTCATATATACTCAAGAACGTACAGACACTCTCGAAACTTATATATACATGTCAAGAAACCTTGGCACTGGCGAGGTTAGGTTATGATTATTAAGAGAGTAACATATAATTACTCAAAGCACGGGCCTAAGGAGAATTACTCAAGACATTATATTACGAGGTTTATTTTTTTATCATAATAATATTTTAATTAAATCAATATTTGTTTCATGTCGGGATTCGAACATTGGTCCTCTGCTGCGAGATAAGACAACTATCGCCTGCCTGCACGTTCCAGCGTAAATACTACCACGGCTATCGAGACATCACCAAAAAATGATGCCCTTTAACCGCTCATATATACTCAAGAACGTACAGACACTCTCGAAACTTATATATACATGTCAAGAAACCTTGGCACTGGCGAGGTTAGGTTATGATTATTAAGAGAGTAACATATAATTACTCAAAGCACGGGCCTAAGGAGAATTACTCAAGACATTATATTACGAGGTTTATTTTTTTATCATAATAATATTTTAATTAAATCAATATTTGTTTCATGTCGGGATTCGAACATTGGTCCTCTGCTGCGAGATAAGACAACTATCGCCTGCCTGCACGTTCCAGCGTAAATACTACCACGGCTATCGAGACATCACCAAAAAATGATGCCCTTTAACCGCTCATATATACTCAAGAACGTACAGACACTCTCGAAACTTATATATACATGTCAAGAAACCTTGGCACTGGCGAGGTTAGGTTATGATTATTAAGAGAGTAACATATAATTACTCAAAGCACGGGCCTAAGGAGAATTACTCAAGACATTATATTACGAGGTTTATTTTTTTATCATAATAATATTTTAATTAAATCAATATTTGTTTCATGTCGGGATTCGAACATTGGTCCTCTGCTGCGAGATAAGACAACTATCGCCTGCCTGCACGTTCCAGCGTAAATACTACCACGGCTATCGAGACATCACCAAAAAATGATGCCCTTTAACCGCTCATATATACTCAAGAACGTACAGACACTCTCGAAACTTATATATACATGTCAAGAAACCTTGGCACTGGCGAGGTTAGGTTATGATTATTAAGAGAGTAACATATAATTACTCAAAGCACGGGCCTAAGGAGAATTACTCAAGACATTATATTACGAGGTTTATTTTTTTATCATAATAATATTTTAATTAAATCAATATTTGTTTCATGTCGGGATTCGAACATTGGTCCTCTGCTGCGAGATAAGACAACTATCGCCTGCCTGCACGTTCCAGCGTAAATACTACCACGGCTATCGAGACATCACCAAAAAATGATGCCCTTTAACCGCTCATATATACTCAAGAACGTACAGACACTCTCGAAACTTATATATACATGTCAAGAAACCTTGGCACTGGCGAGGTTAGGTTATGATTATTAAGAGAGTAACATATAATTACTCAAAGCACGGGCCTAAGGAGAATTACTCAAGACATTATATTACGAGGTTTATTTTTTTATCATAATAATATTTTAATTAAATCAATATTTGTTTCATGTCGGGATTCGAACATTGGTCCTCTGCTGCGAGATAAGACAACTATCGCCTGCCTGCACGTTCCAGCGTAAATACTACCACGGCTATCGAGACATCACCAAAAAATGATGCCCTTTAACCGCTCATATATACTCAAGAACGTACAGACACTCTCGAAACTTATATATACATGTCAAGAAACCTTGGCACTGGCGAGGTTAGGTTATGATTATTAAGAGAGTAACATATAATTACTCAAAGCACGGGCCTAAGGAGAATTACTCAAGACATTATATTACGAGGTTTATTTTTTTATCATAATAATATTTTAATTAAATCAATATTTGTTTCATGTCGGGATTCGAACATTGGTCCTCTGCTGCGAGATAAGACAACTATCGCCTGCCTGCACGTTCCAGCGTAAATACTACCACGGCTATCGAGACATCACCAAAAAATGATGCCCTTTAACCGCTCATATATACTCAAGAACGTACAGACACTCTCGAAACTTATATATACATGTCAAGAAACCTTGGCACTGGCGAGGTTAGGTTATGATTATTAAGAGAGTAACATATAATTACTCAAAGCACGGGCCTAAGGAGAATTACTCAAGACATTATATTACGAGGTTTATTTTTTTATCATAATAATATTTTAATTAAATCAATATTTGTTTCATGTCGGGATTCGAACATTGGTCCTCTGCTGCGAGATAAGACAACTATCGCCTGCCTGCACGTTCCAGCGTAAATACTACCACGGCTATCGAGACATCACCAAAAAATGATGCCCTTTAACCGCTCATATATACTCAAGAACGTACAGACACTCTCGAAACTTATATATACATGTCAAGAAACCTTGGCACTGGCGAGGTTAGGTTATGATTATTAAGAGAGTAACATATAATTACTCAAAGCACGGGCCTAAGGAGAATTACTCAAGACATTATATTACGAGGTTTATTTTTTTATCATAATAATATTTTAATTAAATCAATATTTGTTTCATGTCGGGATTCGAACATTGGTCCTCTGCTGCGAGATAAGACAACTATCGCCTGCCTGCACGTTCCAGCGTAAATACTACCACGGCTATCGAGACATCACCAAAAAATGATGCCCTTTAACCGCTCATATATACTCAAGAACGTACAGACACTCTCGAAACTTATATATACATGTCAAGAAACCTTGGCACTGGCGAGGTTAGGTTATGATTATTAAGAGAGTAACATATAATTACTCAAAGCACGGGCCTAAGGAGAATTACTCAAGACATTATATTACGAGGTTTATTTTTTTATCATAATAATATTTTAATTAAATCAATATTTGTTTCATGTCGGGATTCGAACATTGGTCCTCTGCTGCGAGATAAGACAACTATCGCCTGCCTGCACGTTCCAGCGTAAATACTACCACGGCTATCGAGACATCACCAAAAAATGATGCCCTTTAACCGCTCATATATACTCAAGAACGTACAGACACTCTCGAAACTTATATATACATGTCAAGAAACCTTGGCACTGGCGAGGTTAGGTTATGATTATTAAGAGAGTAACATATAATTACTCAAAGCACGGGCCTAAGGAGAATTACTCAAGACATTATATTACGAGGTTTATTTTTTTATCATAATAATATTTTAATTAAATCAATATTTGTTTCATGTCGGGATTCGAACATTGGTCCTCTGCTGCGAGATAAGACAACTATCGCCTGCCTGCACGTTCCAGCGTAAATACTACCACGGCTATCGAGACATCACCAAAAAATGATGCCCTTTAACCGCTCATATATACTCAAGAACGTACAGACACTCTCGAAACTTATATATACATGTCAAGAAACCTTGGCACTGGCGAGGTTAGGTTATGATTATTAAGAGAGTAACATATAATTACTCAAAGCACGGGCCTAAGGAGAATTACTCAAGACATTATATTACGAGGTTTATTTTTTTATCATAATAATATTTTAATTAAATCAATATTTGTTTCATGTCGGGATTCGAACATTGGTCCTCTGCTGCGAGATAAGACAACTATCGCCTGCCTGCACGTTCCAGCGTAAATACTACCACGGCTATCGAGACATCACCAAAAAATGATGCCCTTTAACCGCTCATATATACTCAAGAACGTACAGACACTCTCGAAACTTATATATACATGTCAAGAAACCTTGGCACTGGCGAGGTTAGGTTATGATTATTAAGAGAGTAACATATAATTACTCAAAGCACGGGCCTAAGGAGAATTACTCAAGACATTATATTACGAGGTTTATTTTTTTATCATAATAATATTTTAATTAAATCAATATTTGTTTCATGTCGGGATTCGAACATTGGTCCTCTGCTGCGAGATAAGACAACTATCGCCTGCCTGCACGTTCCAGCGTAAATACTACCACGGCTATCGAGACATCACCAAAAAATGATGCCCTTTAACCGCTCATATATACTCAAGAACGTACAGACACTCTCGAAACTTATATATACATGTCAAGAAACCTTGGCACTGGCGAGGTTAGGTTATGATTATTAAGAGAGTAACATATAATTACTCAAAGCACGGGCCTAAGGAGAATTACTCAAGACATTATATTACGAGGTTTATTTTTTTATCATAATAATATTTTAATTAAATCAATATTTGTTTCATGTCGGGATTCGAACATTGGTCCTCTGCTGCGAGATAAGACAACTATCGCCTGCCTGCACGTTCCAGCGTAAATACTACCACGGCTATCGAGACATCACCAAAAAATGATGCCCTTTAACCGCTCATATATACTCAAGAACGTACAGACACTCTCGAAACTTATATATACATGTCAAGAAACCTTGGCACTGGCGAGGTTAGGTTATGATTATTAAGAGAGTAACATATAATTACTCAAAGCACGGGCCTAAGGAGAATTACTCAAGACATTATATTACGAGGTTTATTTTTTTATCATAATAATATTTTAATTAAATCAATATTTGTTTCATGTCGGGATTCGAACATTGGTCCTCTGCTGCGAGATAAGACAACTATCGCCTGCCTGCACGTTCCAGCGTAAATACTACCACGGCTATCGAGACATCACCAAAAAATGATGCCCTTTAACCGCTCATATATACTCAAGAACGTACAGACACTCTCGAAACTTATATATACATGTCAAGAAACCTTGGCACTGGCGAGGTTAGGTTATGATTATTAAGAGAGTAACATATAATTACTCAAAGCACGGGCCTAAGGAGAATTACTCAAGACATTATATTACGAGGTTTATTTTTTTATCATAATAATATTTTAATTAAATCAATATTTGTTTCATGTCGGGATTCGAACATTGGTCCTCTGCTGCGAGATAAGACAACTATCGCCTGCCTGCACGTTCCAGCGTAAATACTACCACGGCTATCGAGACATCACCAAAAAATGATGCCCTTTAACCGCTCATATATACTCAAGAACGTACAGACACTCTCGAAACTTATATATACATGTCAAGAAACCTTGGCACTGGCGAGGTTAGGTTATGATTATTAAGAGAGTAACATATAATTACTCAAAGCACGGGCCTAAGGAGAATTACTCAAGACATTATATTACGAGGTTTATTTTTTTATCATAATAATATTTTAATTAAATCAATATTTGTTTCATGTCGGGATTCGAACATTGGTCCTCTGCTGCGAGATAAGACAACTATCGCCTGCCTGCACGTTCCAGCGTAAATACTACCACGGCTATCGAGACATCACCAAAAAATGATGCCCTTTAACCGCTCATATATACTCAAGAACGTACAGACACTCTCGAAACTTATATATACATGTCAAGAAACCTTGGCACTGGCGAGGTTAGGTTATGATTATTAAGAGAGTAACATATAATTACTCAAAGCACGGGCCTAAGGAGAATTACTCAAGACATTATATTACGAGGTTTATTTTTTTATCATAATAATATTTTAATTAAATCAATATTTGTTTCATGTCGGGATTCGAACATTGGTCCTCTGCTGCGAGATAAGACAACTATCGCCTGCCTGCACGTTCCAGCGTAAATACTACCACGGCTATCGAGACATCACCAAAAAATGATGCCCTTTAACCGCTCATATATACTCAAGAACGTACAGACACTCTCGAAACTTATATATACATGTCAAGAAACCTTGGCACTGGCGAGGTTAGGTTATGATTATTAAGAGAGTAACATATAATTACTCAAAGCACGGGCCTAAGGAGAATTACTCAAGACATTATATTACGAGGTTTATTTTTTTATCATAATAATATTTTAATTAAATCAATATTTGTTTCATGTCGGGATTCGAACATTGGTCCTCTGCTGCGAGATAAGACAACTATCGCCTGCCTGCACGTTCCAGCGTAAATACTACCACGGCTATCGAGACATCACCAAAAAATGATGCCCTTTAACCGCTCATATATACTCAAGAACGTACAGACACTCTCGAAACTTATATATACATGTCAAGAAACCTTGGCACTGGCGAGGTTAGGTTATGATTATTAAGAGAGTAACATATAATTACTCAAAGCACGGGCCTAAGGAGAATTACTCAAGACATTATATTACGAGGTTTATTTTTTTATCATAATAATATTTTAATTAAATCAATATTTGTTTCATGTCGGGATTCGAACATTGGTCCTCTGCTGCGAGATAAGACAACTATCGCCTGCCTGCACGTTCCAGCGTAAATACTACCACGGCTATCGAGACATCACCAAAAAATGATGCCCTTTAACCGCTCATATATACTCAAGAACGTACAGACACTCTCGAAACTTATATATACATGTCAAGAAACCTTGGCACTGGCGAGGTTAGGTTATGATTATTAAGAGAGTAACATATAATTACTCAAAGCACGGGCCTAAGGAGAATTACTCAAGACATTATATTACGAGGTTTATTTTTTTATCATAATAATATTTTAATTAAATCAATATTTGTTTCATGTCGGGATTCGAACATTGGTCCTCTGCTGCGAGATAAGACAACTATCGCCTGCCTGCACGTTCCAGCGTAAATACTACCACGGCTATCGAGACATCACCAAAAAATGATGCCCTTTAACCGCTCATATATACTCAAGAACGTACAGACACTCTCGAAACTTATATATACATGTCAAGAAACCTTGGCACTGGCGAGGTTAGGTTATGATTATTAAGAGAGTAACATATAATTACTCAAAGCACGGGCCTAAGGAGAATTACTCAAGACATTATATTACGAGGTTTATTTTTTTATCATAATAATATTTTAATTAAATCAATATTTGTTTCATGTCGGGATTCGAACATTGGTCCTCTGCTGCGAGATAAGACAACTATCGCCTGCCTGCACGTTCCAGCGTAAATACTACCACGGCTATCGAGACATCACCAAAAAATGATGCCCTTTAACCGCTCATATATACTCAAGAACGTACAGACACTCTCGAAACTTATATATACATGTCAAGAAACCTTGGCACTGGCGAGGTTAGGTTATGATTATTAAGAGAGTAACATATAATTACTCAAAGCACGGGCCTAAGGAGAATTACTCAAGACATTATATTACGAGGTTTATTTTTTTATCATAATAATATTTTAATTAAATCAATATTTGTTTCATGTCGGGATTCGAACATTGGTCCTCTGCTGCGAGATAAGACAACTATCGCCTGCCTGCACGTTCCAGCGTAAATACTACCACGGCTATCGAGACATCACCAAAAAATGATGCCCTTTAACCGCTCATATATACTCAAGAACGTACAGACACTCTCGAAACTTATATATACATGTCAAGAAACCTTGGCACTGGCGAGGTTAGGTTATGATTATTAAGAGAGTAACATATAATTACTCAAAGCACGGGCCTAAGGAGAATTACTCAAGACATTATATTACGAGGTTTATTTTTTTATCATAATAATATTTTAATTAAATCAATATTTGTTTCATGTCGGGATTCGAACATTGGTCCTCTGCTGCGAGATAAGACAACTATCGCCTGCCTGCACGTTCCAGCGTAAATACTACCACGGCTATCGAGACATCACCAAAAAATGATGCCCTTTAACCGCTCATATATACTCAAGAACGTACAGACACTCTCGAAACTTATATATACATGTCAAGAAACCTTGGCACTGGCGAGGTTAGGTTATGATTATTAAGAGAGTAACATATAATTACTCAAAGCACGGGCCTAAGGAGAATTACTCAAGACATTATATTACGAGGTTTATTTTTTTATCATAATAATATTTTAATTAAATCAATATTTGTTTCATGTCGGGATTCGAACATTGGTCCTCTGCTGCGAGATAAGACAACTATCGCCTGCCTGCACGTTCCAGCGTAAATACTACCACGGCTATCGAGACATCACCAAAAAATGATGCCCTTTAACCGCTCATATATACTCAAGAACGTACAGACACTCTCGAAACTTATATATACATGTCAAGAAACCTTGGCACTGGCGAGGTTAGGTTATGATTATTAAGAGAGTAACATATAATTACTCAAAGCACGGGCCTAAGGAGAATTACTCAAGACATTATATTACGAGGTTTATTTTTTTATCATAATAATATTTTAATTAAATCAATATTTGTTTCATGTCGGGATTCGAACATTGGTCCTCTGCTGCGAGATAAGACAACTATCGCCTGCCTGCACGTTCCAGCGTAAATACTACCACGGCTATCGAGACATCACCAAAAAATGATGCCCTTTAACCGCTCATATATACTCAAGAACGTACAGACACTCTCGAAACTTATATATACATGTCAAGAAACCTTGGCACTGGCGAGGTTAGGTTATGATTATTAAGAGAGTAACATATAATTACTCAAAGCACGGGCCTAAGGAGAATTACTCAAGACATTATATTACGAGGTTTATTTTTTTATCATAATAATATTTTAATTAAATCAATATTTGTTTCATGTCGGGATTCGAACATTGGTCCTCTGCTGCGAGATAAGACAACTATCGCCTGCCTGCACGTTCCAGCGTAAATACTACCACGGCTATCGAGACATCACCAAAAAATGATGCCCTTTAACCGCTCATATATACTCAAGAACGTACAGACACTCTCGAAACTTATATATACATGTCAAGAAACCTTGGCACTGGCGAGGTTAGGTTATGATTATTAAGAGAGTAACATATAATTACTCAAAGCACGGGCCTAAGGAGAATTACTCAAGACATTATATTACGAGGTTTATTTTTTTATCATAATAATATTTTAATTAAATCAATATTTTGTTTCATGTCGGGATTCGAACATTGGTCCTCTGCTGCGAGATAAGACAACTATCGCCTGCCTGCACGTTCCAGCGTAAATACTACCACGGCTATCGAGACATCACCAAAAAATGATGCCCTTTAACCGCTCATATATACTCAAGAACGTACAGACACTCTCGAAACTTATATATACATGTCAAGAAACCTTGGCACTGGCGAGGTTAGGTTATGATTATTAAGAGAGTAACATATAATTACTCAAAGCACGGGCCTAAGGAGAATTACTCAAGACATTATATTACGAGGTTATTTTTTTATCATAATAATATTTTAATTAAATCAATATTTAATATTTTGTTTCATGTCGGGATTCGAACATTGGTCCTCTGCTGCGAGATAAGACAACTATCGCCTGCCTGCACGTTCCAGCGTAATACTACCACGGCTATCGAGACATCACCAAAAAATGATGCCCTTTAACCGCTCATATATACTCAAGAACGTACAGACACTCTCGAAACTTATATATACATGTCAAGAAACCTTGGCACTGGCGAGGTTAGGTTATGATTATTAAGAGAGTAACATATAATTACTCAAAGCACGGGCCTAAGGAGAATTACTCAAGACATTATATTACGAGGTTTATTTTTTTATCATAATAATATTTTAATTAAATCAATATTTGTTTCATGTCGGGATTCGAACATTGGTCCTCTGCTGCGAGATAAGACAACTATCGCCTGCCTGCACGTTCCAGCGTAAATACTACCACGGCTATCGAGACATCACCAAAAAATGATGCCCTTTAACCGCTCATATATACTCAAGAACGTACAGACACTCTCGAAACTTATATATACATGTCAAGAAACCTTGGCACTGGCGAGGTTAGGTTATGATTATTAAGAGAGTAACATATAATTACTCAAAGCACGGGCCTAAGGAGAATTACTCAAGACATTATATTACGAGGTTTATTTTTTTATCATAATAATATTTTAATTAAATCAATATTTGTTTCATGTCGGGATTCGAACATTGGTCCTCTGCTGCGAGATAAGACAACTATCGCCTGCTGCACGTTCCAGCGTAAATACTACCACGGCTATCGAGACATCACCAAAAAATGATGCCCTTTAACCGCTCATATATACTCAAGAACGTACAGACACTCTCGAAACTTATATATACATGTCAAGAAACCTTGGCACTGGCGAGGTTAGGTTATGATTATTAAGAGAGTAACATATAATTACTCAAAGCACGGGCCTAAGGAGAATTACTCAAGACATTATATTACGAGGTTTATTTTTTTATCATAATAATATTTTAATTAAATCAATATTTGTTTCATGTCGGGATTCGAACATTGGTCCTCTGCTGCGAGATAAGACAACTATCGCCTGCCTGCACGTTCCAGCGTAAATACTACCACGGCTATCGAGACATCACCAAAAAATGATGCCCTTTAACCGCTCATATATACTCAAGAACGTACAGACACTCTCGAAACTTATATATACATGTCAAGAAACCTTGGCACTGGCGAGGTTAGGTTATGATTATTAAGAGAGTAACATATAATTACTCAAAGCACGGGCCTAAGGAGAATTACTCAAGACATTATATTACGAGGTTTATTTTTTTATCATAATAATATTTTAATTAAATCAATATTTGTTTCATGTCGGGATTCGAACATTGGTCCTCTGCTGCGAGATAAGACAACTATCGCCTGCCTGCACGTTCCAGCGTAAATACTACTACGGCTATCGAGACATCACCAAAAAATGATGCCCTTTAACCGCTCATATATACTCAAGAACGTACAGACACTCTCGAAACTTATATATACATGTCAAGAAACCTTGGCACTGGCGAGGTTAGGTTATGATTATTAAGAGAGTAACATATAATTACTCAAAGCACGGGCCTAAGGAGAATTACTCAAGACATTATATTACGAGGTTTATTTTTTTATCATAATAATATTTTAATTAAATCAATATTTGTTTCATGTCGGGATTCGAACATTGGTCCTCTGCTGCGAGATAAGACAACTATCGCCTGCCTGCACGTTCCAGCGTACATACTACCACGGCTATCGAGACATCACCAAAAAATGATGCCCTTTAACCGCTCATATATACTCAAGAACGTACAGACACTCTCGAAACTTATATATACATGTCAAGAAACCTTGGCACTGGCGAGGTTAGGTTATGATTATTAAGAGAGTAACATATAATTACTCAAAGCACGGGCCTAAGGAGAATTACTCAAGACATTATATTACGAGGTTTATTTTTTTATCATAATAATATTTTAATTAAATCAATATTTGTTTCATGTCGGGATTCGAACATTGGTCCTCTGCTGCGAGATAAGACAACTATCGCCTGCCTGCACGTTCCAGCGTAAATACTACCACGGCTATCGAGACATCACCAAAAAATGATGCCCTTTAACCGCTCATATATACTCAAGAACGTACAGACACTCTCGAAACTTATATATACATGTCAAGAAACCTTGGCACTGGCGAGGTTAGGTTATGATTATTAAGAGAGTAACATATAATTACTCAAAGCACGGGCCTAAGGAGAATTACTCAAGACATATATTTACGAGGTTTATTTTTTTATCATAATAATATTTTAATTAAATTCAATATTTGTTTCATGTCGGGATTCGAACATTGGTCCTCTGCTGCGAGATAAGACAACTATCGCCTGCCTGCACGTTCCAGCGTACATACCTACCACGGCTAATCGAGAACATCACCCAAAATATGCTTGCCCTTTAACCGCTCCATATATACTCAAGAACGTACAGAACACTCTCGA
>JAPYKE020000769.1:0-29322 GCA_028554795.2 Sinohyriopsis cumingii | reverse complement strand
TAATGTTCTCTTCTAAAGGATGGCATAAGCACTGTGTAGACCATACAGCTTCTTCCATGTAAGCCGAGATTTGCTGCCCACACCAGAACTGAAACAGTTGAATTTATCTGCGTCTCCAAGGTAGACAGATCCAGCTCGAATAATTGTTTGGTTTACGGTCCATCCAGATTGCACTTTGGACAATTTGAATCGAGTTTCAAAGGGTAAATAGCCAGGCATAATAACTGTGGTTCGCACTTCTTGGAGTGACATCGTTATCTTTTACTGAAGGGAATCACCGGGTACACTTCCTTTTTATACTAAAATTTGTCTCCACTGATGGTCGGTACGTACGAAACAGAAAAATCGAAACAGTACTGTCAATGTCTTCAACGATTAAAAGCCAAAAACAACAACAGGCAATATATATTCTTCTTTCACTGGCTCATTTTAATGAGGTGCTGCTGGTATCTGCAGTAGTTTGCATAGACGTAGTTGAGATCCGTAGAGTGGTTCATTCATGTCATCATAGTTACCACGTGAAATCTAAAGAGGCAATGTACAGGGCCATCGCTTTCACTGGTAAAACGACAAGGTACATGCACAATATCATTTTCCATGGTGGTCGTATTAATACAGACGCAGTCATGCCGTGCTGCATCGATTATATCACATCGATGTGACCACAGTGCACATCATCACATTCAAATTTATCACTGAATATGAGCCCCATGCTTGATTGTTGTGGTGAATCTTTATGTCTTTTTAGCCTGGCTCTGGTATTCATAAGCTAATGGTAGTCTTCCTTTTTTGTACTGGAACTCAACCTACCCGTACAGTAAAAGGTTGTTGTATGGAATCAAGTACCAGATTCAGAATATGTTTTTAACGACGATTTCGTGATTTTGTAACCATACAATTGTATGGTTCAGACAAAGTTTCTATCCTCTCTGGAATGGAAATCTTCTTACAGCACGAAACAGTTCACTACTACACTCGGATCGATAATTCAATGTGAATCCTTTGACTTTGCAGTTGGTATGCATTTCTTTCCATCGGTATCGGTATTGGTAAAGTAATATTTTGGACCGCCGCTAGCAAAACAGGATCTTCTATTTGAGGTGCTCGTCCATCCATGCATATTAACAATCCCATTCGATGGGGTGAGTTCTATCGAGATGGATGTAGAAACATAATTGGCAAGGGTGTGGTAAGAATTTGTTTTTGATTGGCCTTTGTATTGACCGACGTCGTTGTGTTCTCTTTGAATTTCGTTGTTCCCTGTAGGACATCAACAATATTTGAACACACAAGGATATAAATCGAGCACATATCGTTGTATTTGACGTTATCTTCCTGAGACCCGAGCATGTCGTAGCATTCGCTCCACCTACAAATAGTGTCCCGTGAATCCAGAGGTTCGACGTTCACCACGGCTTTACTTCCAGCAATGTGTCCAAACTCAGGTTTTTTCTTGAAACGTCGATTAGACTAGTGCTCAACATTTCTCTCATTCGATATTATTGTTGTTCGTGGATGGAAGCTTTTCTCGTTCAATTGTTCCATGTTGTACTGTGACACGGACCTTTTCATCAGTCGTTAAGAGTAACATGATTGGCATTTGCGAAACATGCATCCATGAAATTCGTAGATGAATTTTGGGTCGTTTAAATCGGAACTATCCACCAAATGACTTTGAATGATCTTTTTGTCCCGTCTCTGGTATGCTGCACCCATGTGTCTTCCCTTATGTACAATGTATCAACTCAGAGCTTTGGCAGAGTATCCACCGCTGATGAGATGGGGGGTGGGGCTTTGAGATTGTACGATGGCTATTCTGTTCTCAGACATGAATGTACTGCGGTACGCTAAATTGTTCACAGCATTGGCGTAAAATGTCGTTATCAGATCGGCAATGTTTGAACATTTCTTCCTGAAAGTCAAATGGGCTGGAAGCGTGTGGATATTGTTGAGATCTTAATAGTGAATATCCGGAAAGTGCGAGATAACAGCGTTTTGATTGGATTTCGCTTTTGAAAAGTATCATTCCAAACGTTTTAGGCTAACGAACTCCATTGCACGACCACATCACCCATGCATTTGTCATACCTTCACGTTGATGATTTCGGCACCGTTCATAATGACTTTGGGGCATCTGGTACCATGTTCTTGAAGAAGACATTTTCCGTCTTATCCGAGATTTTGTGAGCCGTCATCATAGGAAAGCGATCACAGTCTCCGTAACGTTGGATAACCTCGTCGCTCCTGGTGTGGTCGATGCCGTGTAAGACCCATTAGGCTGGGTTCTCGAGAGATTTTTGCATGTTGGGAATGGAGTGTATAGAACTGGGTTTCATTTTTGGCGACTTATTGTATGATGACATCTACGATCTATTCTCCCACACATTGTTTCATCCCACCGTCGGCTGTATCAACACACCCTTTGATAAACGTGACAGACACGCCGCTGCCTCTTATTCCAAAAATATGATTGACCTCAGCAAGGTGAACTCAGTAATGGCAAATATATGTCTACATGCTTGAAAAGTTAAAAATGGCTACATGACCATCAAAAGAAAAAAACTCTCCCAAGCTCCAAATTCACCTGTTGTGCCGAAGGAGAATACTGGGGAAACAGGAATCACTCGTGGTCGGAATCATATCTAGGTAGCATATATCAAAGGCAAGTGAAGGAAACTCCGGCTTGTAACAACAAATCAAACAGCTGAAAAAGGCGATGAACAATATGATAATGGTTATAAAATCCCTATAGTATTTTCTGCCAATATTAAGAAAACTACACCAGGACGAAGATCCAAATGAATCGATTCGGGACCCATGACGCCCTTCAAATGTAACAAAAATGTCAGCTGGCTGGTTACAAATATTTGATAATCCAGACGGCATCCCTAACCAAGCAACAAAGTTGTGGCCGCAGACTAAAACATGCATATCCGAATAGCTCAGCAGCAAAAACCAAATTAGACAATATAATGCACTATGTTGTACCATATGAACAATGAATGAGAAGAAACATTCCTGGGACAGATGCCAAGGCGTCTTCAACTAAAACTTAAACATAATGTTTTGCATCACGTCTGCGTGATTGGAAATTGCAATCGCAAACAAGCACCATCGTCTATAAGAAAATTTACATAACCAAGTGGCAAAGTCAACAACAAGTAAGACTTAAAACAAGCCCCCACAAATAGCTATATCAAAGCAACATAATGATTACATTTAAAAAATATTTCTCCGTAAAAAGTATTTGCCACGAACACATCCACAGGTCAAACTTTGTTATGTATTTAATGACTTATTTATTAAGATTATGTCCTTTTATCATTGTCAGATTTGTTTCGCTGAGCCTCTGAGGAAACTGTAATACTTACAAAGGGTCCATCAAGTTATTTCAACATTATTTTCGTTTGTTTATAATGAACTTGAATGATCATCTCATTTTGACAGACTCATCTTCTGTGAATTACGTTTATTCCCGCTATTGGTTAGGACTGTGAATCCGCATTGTATGATGCAGATTGTTCGGATTGCCTTGATGGAAGTTTGTAAGTAAATGTCTGTTTGTATTGACATTTCTGCATGCATCTTATGTGGTTATTACTTTTGTTTACAACCAGTTGACATGGGATCTAAATGAAAAACTAAAGAAATTTGAGTGTATCAATTTTATTCTATAAACCGGGTATTTACCCATTTTGTTGAAATCCGTAATGAATATTCAAACTAATTTTAAAGCTGAATGAGTATTGAAACTTCTTGGTCTTGACATCGTAGATATCAAATGTATATATAGTTATGAAATAAAGTTGCAATCTCTCTTCTTGTCTGTTTGGTTTGAAGAGCATAATGCAGCTCTTATTTTCATTGATTTTAAAATTATATTTTGCCGAGTATAATTGAGCGATATCAAGCATTGCATGCAAATGAGCATTGATATTCGTTGTATGAGTGACATCATCAGCCGACGCAAACTTCTCAGCAGAAATTAAAGATAGGTTATTCCTAACTTGGAATTTTCTAACAACTTTAAAATTTCGTTATTATATACCAGCTATGGAAGCGTGGATAGCACTCTGCCTTGTCGGACACCTTGTCTAATTGGTAACGGTTCTAATTTAATGCCATTCGCGAAACAATGCTATAGATATTAGCTTCTACGGATCTGCAATTACAGTGTAGTTTGCCAGAAATTCCTGATATGGAAATATTTATGAAAAGACCCTCGTGCCATACAGTGACAACCGCCTTTCTTATTTACAGAAATGCGACATAGACTTTGACTCTAATTTTCGGCTAGCGAAGGTAGCTTGATGTAAATTGCACGATGCCGTTCTACCGCTGGATCCCTTTTGAGAGTCCAGCTCTTGAGCGTTAGGGACAATGAATAAAGTCTAACCTATAGACATTTTTAAAATAGTTTATGCAAAACAGGCAGTAAAAAGACAGCTCTGAAGTGATCATGGTCATTTTTACACTTTCTTCGAAATTTGAAATTGGTACAATTATGCCAACCTTCAAGGCAAGTGGTATATAACAATGTTTTGAAGTCTGTCCTCATCTTTTGGACTCAAGCGTTTACTTCTTCTCGCCCGAGAGATAGATTTCGCGAAAGTTGCGATAAAGCACTTGTGTGTGATTCGCAGTTGGGATAGGAGACAATGGAGTTTGAAACACTTTTTGTGTGTCGTTTTCTTCTTCCGTTCATGAGGCTGCATCTGTCTTCGGGTCACTTGGGGCTTTTGGCTTTTAATCGTCGCCTTTAAATCTCTTTTCGTCGATTTATCTGTTTCGTGTAAAGCTTTCTGGTAAAAAGTTCAAGACATTGACAGTACCGTTTCGATTTTTCTGTTTCTGACAAATGTGTGCGTCTAATCAATCAACGAATTTCAATCTTGTGGCAACTGTGACATCTCGTTGGGATTAGGATTTCGAGGTATATCAGGTATCTGTTGATAGCACCAATGATGGAATTCCATCCATCCTTTAAAAGGTACTAACGACAGCTTTTGTCCTTGCAAGGTACACGTATTAGGCCTTCATATGAAGGGGGTCTTCTTCTATCTTCTCATATCTCATAGAAGTTGCTAAGCATAAGATCTGTACAAAAGAACAGCATTAGAATCTTTTCTTTTGACTGACGTATATTTTCTTTTTGACTATTGGTAAAAGAACGCTCAGATGTTTTCGTAAGAATTCTTGCTGTAGCTTGGACAAAACTACCGTTCCTTTCAAGACAATGAAACAACATTCACACACGACTTCACGCAATGATTTCTTAGGGCGAGTTGATCGGATTTCGTAAGAACCGACAACACATCCCTAAACGAGGAGGTTGCCCTTTCTTTGTACCCTTTTGGGGTGTTTTGTGATTGAGTGGTTCGCACTTCTTGGGGTGACATCTTTATCTTTCACTGACGGGAATCTCCAGGTCCACTTCCTTTTTATATTGAAATTTTGTCTCCACTGATGGTCGGTACGTCGTAGGAGCTGGATGTCGGGCATCACTCGACGTTGAGGTTTTCTCAACGGACTAAATCTTGACAGTTCTAAGTTTGGAACACTCCCGTTATGTCTTCGCCTTCGGTCTTGCGTGATGGCACTTTCTTTTATCGGCAGAAACTGCAGCTAGAAAAGAAGACGTTGTCTCCGGAGAAGTTCAAGTTGCCTTTTATTTTTAATTCAGATTAGGAAAGACGCTCCTTAAATCGTTTGGAATTCCACAAAGTATTTGAACATAGTAGGCAGGAATAACACAAACAAAATCTCTCGGCAAATGGGTAGTTGGACTATATCTGACGATTTATATAATTTAGCAGCAACCAACCACCTTATAGCATTCAGATGTCACTAGTAAAAAAAAGTCTTAATTCTTTTCAGGTGCTACTGCTGAAAGAGTGTGCATGTTGATTGAATTCTTCGTTGCGTTTATTTTACATCTTTGCAAACTTTCTGTAAATGCGTTTTGTCAGCTCCAGTGCCAAACAACGAATGTTCTCTTCTAAAGGATGGCATAAGCACTGTGTAGACCATACAGCTTCTTCCATGTAAGCCGAGATTTGCTGCCCACACCAGAACTGAAACAGTTGAATTTATCTGCGTCTCCAAGGTAGACAGATCCAGCTCGAATAATTGTTTGGTTTACGGTCCATCCAGATTGCACTTTGGACAATTTGAATCGAGTTTCAAAGGGTAAATAGCCAGGCATAATAACTGTGGTTTGCACTTCTTGGAGTGACATCGTTATCTTTTACTGAAGGGAATCACCGGGTACACTTCCTTTTTATACTAAAATTTGTCTCCACTGATGGTCGGTACGTACGAAACAGAAAAATCGAAACAGTACTGTCAATGTCTTCAACGATTAAAAGCCAAAAACAACAACAGGCAATATATATTCTTCTTTCACTGGCTCATTTTAATGAGGTGCTGCTGGTATCTGCAGTAGTTTGCATAGACGTAGTTGAGATCCGTAGAGTGGTTCATTCATGTCATCATAGTTACCACGTGAAATCTAAAGAGGCAATGTACAGGGCCATCGCTTTCACTGGTAAAACGACAAGGTACATGCACAATATCATTTTCCATGGTGGTCGTATTAATACAGACGCAGTCATGCCGTGCTGCATCGATTATATCACATCGATGTGACCACAGTGCACATCATCACATTCAAATTTATCACTGAATATGAGCCCCATGCTTGATTGTTGTGGTGAATCTTTATGTCTTTTTAGCCTGGCTCTGGTATTCATAAGCTCATGGTAGTCTTCCTTTTTTGTACTGGAACTCAACCTACCCGTACAGTAAAAGGTTGTTGTATGGAATCAAGTACCAGATTCAGAATATGTTTTTAACGACGATTTCGTGATTTTGTAACCATACAATTGTATGGTTCAGACAAAGTTTCTATCCTCTCTGGAATGGAAATCTTCTTACAGCACGAAACAGTTCACTACTACACTCGGATCGATAATTCAATGTGAATCCTTTGACTTTGCAGTTGGTATGCATTTCTTTCCATCGGTATCGGTATTGGTAAAGTAATATTTTGGACCGCCGCTAGCAAAACAGGATCTTCTATTTGAGGTGCTCGTCCATCCATGCATATTAACAATCCCATTCGATGGGGTGAGTTCTATCGAGATGGATGTAGAAACATAATTGGCAAGGGTGTGGTAAGAATTTGTTTTTGATTGGCCTTTGTATTGACCGACGTCGTTGTGTTCTCTTTGAATTTCGTTGTTCCCTGTAGGACATCAACAATATTTGAACACACAAGGATATAAATCGAGCACATATCGTTGTATTTGACGTTATCTTCCTGAGACCCGAGCATGTCGTAGCATTCGCTCCACCTACAAATAGTGTCCCGTGAATCCAGAGGTTCGACGTTCACCACGGCTTTACTTCCAGCAATGTGTCCAAACTCAGGTTTTTTCTTGAAACGTCGATTAGACTAGTGCTCAACATTTCTCTCATTCGATATTATTGTTGTTCGTGGATGGAAGCTTTTCTCGTTCAATTGTTCCATGTTGTACTGTGACACGGACCTTTTCATCAGTCGTTAAGAGTAACATGATTGGCATTTGCGAAACATGCATCCATGAAATTCGTAGATGAATTTTGGGTCGTTTAAATCGGAACTATCCACCAAATGACTTTGAATGATCTTTTTGTCCCGTCTCTGGTATGCTGCACCCATGTGTCTTCCCTTATGTACAATGTATCAACTCAGAGCTTTGGCAGAGTATCCACCGCTGATGAGATGGGGGGTGGGGCTTTGAGATTGTACGATGGCTATTCTGTTCTCAGACATGAATGTACTGCGGTACGCTAAATTGTTCACAGCATTGGCGTAAAATGTCGTTATCAGATCGGCAATGTTTGAACATTTCTTCCTGAAAGTCAAATGGGCTGGAAGCGTGTGGATATTGTTGAGATCTTAATAGTGAATATCCGGAAAGTGCGAGATAACAGCGTTTTGATTGGATTTCGCTTTTGAAAAGTATCATTCCAAACGTTTTAGGCTAACGAACTCCATTGCACGACCACATCACCCATGCATTTGTCATACCTTCACGTTGATGATTTCGGCACCGTTCATAATGACTTTGGGGCATCTGGTACCATGTTCTTGAAGAAGACATTTTCCGTCTTATCCGAGATTTTGTGAGCCGTCATCATAGGAAAGCGATCACAGTCTCCGTAACGTTGGATAACCTCGTCGCTCCTGGTGTGGTCGATGCCGTGTAAGACCCATTAGGCTGGGTTCTCGAGAGATTTTTGCATGTTGGGAATGGAGTGTATAGAACTGGGTTTCATTTTTGGCGACTTATTGTATGATGACATCTACGATCTATTCTCCCACACATTGTTTCATCCCACCGTCGGCTGTATCAACACACCCTTTGATAAACGTGACAGACACGCCGCTGCCTCTTATTCCAAAAATATGATTGACCTCAGCAAGGTGAACTCAGTAATGGCAAATATATGTCTACATGCTTGAAAAGTTAAAAATGGCTACATGACCATCAAAAGAAAAAAACTCTCCCAAGCTCCAAATTCACCTGTTGTGCCGAAGGAGAATACTGGGGAAACAGGAATCACTCGTGGTCGGAATCATATCTAGGTAGCATATATCAAAGGCAAGTGAAGGAAACTCCGGCTTGTAACAACAAATCAAACAGCTGAAAAAGGCGATGAACAATATGATAATGGTTATAAAATCCCTATAGTATTTTCTGCCAATATTAAGAAAACTACACCAGGACGAAGATCCAAATGAATCGATTCGGGACCCATGACGCCCTTCAAATGTAACAAAAATGTCAGCTGGCTGGTTACAAATATTTGATAATCCAGACGGCATCCCTAACCAAGCAACAAAGTTGTGGCCGCAGACTAAAACATGCATATCCGAATAGCTCAGCAGCAAAAACCAAATTAGACAATATAATGCACTATGTTGTACCATATGAACAATGAATGAGAAGAAACATTCCTGGGACAGATGCCAAGGCGTCTTCAACTAAAACTTAAACATAATGTTTTGCATCACGTCTGCGTGATTGGAAATTGCAATCGCAAACAAGCACCATCGTCTATAAGAAAATTTACATAACCAAGTGGCAAAGTCAACAACAAGTAAGACTTAAAACAAGCCCCCACAAATAGCTATATCAAAGCAACATAATGATTACATTTAAAAAATATTTCTCCGTAAAAAGTATTTGCCACGAACACATCCACAGGTCAAACTTTGTTATGTATTTAATGACTTATTTATTAAGATTATGTCCTTTTATCATTGTCAGATTTGTTTCGCTGAGCCTCTGAGGAAACTGTAATACTTACAAAGGGTCCATCAAGTTATTTCAACATTATTTTCGTTTGTTTATAATGAACTTGAATGATCATCTCATTTTGACAGACTCATCTTCTGTGAATTACGTTTATTCCCGCTATTGGTTAGGACTGTGAATCCGCATTGTATGATGCAGATTGTTCGGATTGCCTTGATGGAAGTTTGTAAGTAAATGTCTGTTTGTATTGACATTTCTGCATGCATCTTATGTGGTTATTACTTTTGTTTACAACCAGTTGACATGGGATCTAAATGAAAAACTAAAGAAATTTGAGTGTATCAATTTTATTCTATAAACCGGGTATTTACCCATTTTGTTGAAATCCGTAATGAATATTCAAACTAATTTTAAAGCTGAATGAGTATTGAAACTTCTTGGTCTTGACATCGTAGATATCAAATGTATATATAGTTATGAAATAAAGTTGCAATCTCTCTTCTTGTCTGTTTGGTTTGAAGAGCATAATGCAGCTCTTATTTTCATTGATTTTAAAATTATATTTTGCCGAGTATAATTGAGCGATATCAAGCATTGCATGCAAATGAGCATTGATATTCGTTGTATGAGTGACATCATCAGCCGACGCAAACTTCTCAGCAGAAATTAAAGATAGGTTATTCCTAACTTGGAATTTTCTAACAACTTTAAAATTTCGTTATTATATACCAGCTATGGAAGCGTGGATAGCACTCTGCCTTGTCGGACACCTTGTCTAATTGGTAACGGTTCTAATTTAATGCCATTCGCGAAACAATGCTATAGATATTAGCTTCTACGGATCTGCAATTACAGTGTAGTTTGCCAGAAATTCCTGATATGGAAATATTTATGAAAAGACCCTCGTGCCATACAGTGACAACCGCCTTTCTTATTTACAGAAATGCGACATAGACTTTGACTCTAATTTTCGGCTAGCGAAGGTAGCTTGATGTAATTGCACGATGCCGTTCTACCGCTGGATCCCTTTTGAGAGTCCAGCTCTTGAGCGTTAGGGACAATGAATAAAGTCTAACCTATAGACATTTTTAAAATAGTTTATGCAAAACAGGCAGTAAAAAGACAGCTCTGAAGTGATCATGGTCATTTTTACACTTTCTTCGAAATTTGAAATTGGTACAATTATGCCAACCTTCAAGGCAAGTGGTATATAACAATGTTTTGAAGTCTGTCCTCATCTTTTGGACTCAAGCGTTTACTTCTTCTCGCCCGAGAGATAGATTTCGCGAAAGTTGCGATAAAGCACTTGTGTGTGATTCGCAGTTGGGATAGGAGACAATGGAGTTTGAAACACTTTTTGTGTGTCGTTTTCTTCTTCCGTTCATGAGGCTGCATCTGTCTTCGGGTCACTTGGGGCTTTTGGCTTTTAATCGTCGCCTTTAAATCTCTTTTCGTCGATTTATCTGTTTCGTGTAAAGCTTTCTGGTAAAAAGTTCAAGACATTGACAGTACCGTTTCGATTTTTCTGTTTCTGACAAATGTGTGCGTCTAATCAATCAACGAATTTCAATCTTGTGGCAACTGTGACATCTCGTTGGGATTAGGATTTCGAGGTATATCAGGTATCTGTTGATAGCACCAATGATGGAATTCCATCCATCCTTTAAAAGGTACTAACGACAGCTTTTGTCCTTGCAAGGTACACGTATTAGGCCTTCATATGAAGGGGGTCTTCTTCTATCTTCTCATATCTCATAGAAGTTGCTAAGCATAAGATCTGTACAAAAGAACAGCATTAGAATCTTTTCTTTTGACTGACGTATATTTTCTTTTTGACTATTGGTAAAAGAACGCTCAGATGTTTTCGTAAGAATTCTTGCTGTAGCTTGGACAAAACTACCGTTCCTTTCAAGACAATGAAACAACATTCACACACGACTTCACGCAATGATTTCTTAGGGCGAGTTGATCGGATTTCGTAAGAACCGACAACACATCCCTAAACGAGGAGGTTGCCCTTTCTTTGTACCCTTTTGGGGTGTTTTGTGATTGAGTGGTTCGCACTTCTTGGGGTGACATCTTTATCTTTCACTGACGGGAATCTCCAGGTCCACTTCCTTTTTATATTGAAATTTTGTCTCCACTGATGGTCGGTACGTCGTAGGAGCTGGATGTCGGGCATCACTCGACGTTGAGGTTTTCTCAACGGACTAAATCTTGACAGTTCTAAGTTTGGAACACTCCCGTTATGTCTTCGCCTTCGGTCTTGCGTGATGGCACTTTCTTTTATCGGCAGAAACTGCAGCTAGAAAAGAAGACGTTGTCTCCGGAGAAGTTCAAGTTGCCTTTTATTTTTAATTCAGATTAGGAAAGACGCTCCTTAAATCGTTTGGAATTCCACAAAGTATTTGAACATAGTAGGCAGGAATAACACAAACAAAATCTCTCGGCAAATGGGTAGTTGGACTATATCTGACGATTTATATAATTTAGCAGCAACCAACCACCTTATAGCATTCAGATGTCACTAGTAAAAAAAAGTCTTAATTCTTTTCAGGTGCTACTGCTGAAAGAGTGTGCATGTTGATTGAATTCTTCGTTGCGTTTATTTTACATCTTTGCAAACTTTCTGTAAATGCGTTTTGTCAGCTCCAGTGCCAAACAACGAATGTTCTCTTCTAAAGGATGGCATAAGCACTGTGTAGACCATACAGCTTCTTCCATGTAAGCCGAGATTTGCTGCCCACACCAGAACTGAAACAGTTGAATTTATCTGCGTCTCCAAGGTAGACAGATCCAGCTCGAATAATTGTTTGGTTTACGGTCCATCCAGATTGCACTTTGGACAATTTGAATCGAGTTTCAAAGGGTAAATAGCCAGGCATAATAACTGTGGTTCGCACTTCTTGGAGTGACATCGTTATCTTTTACTGAAGGGAATCACCGGGTACACTTCCTTTTTATACTAAAATTTGTCTCCACTGATGGTCGGTACGTACGAAACAGAAAAATCGAAACAGTACTGTCAATGTCTTCAACGATTAAAAGCCAAAAACAACAACAGGCAATATATATTCTTCTTTCACTGGCTCATTTTAATGAGGTGCTGCTGGTATCTGCAGTAGTTTGCATAGACGTAGTTGAGATCCGTAGAGTGGTTCATTCATGTCATCATAGTTACCACGTGAAATCTAAAGAGGCAATGTACAGGGCCATCGCTTTCACTGGTAAAACGACAAGGTACATGCACAATATCATTTTCCATGGTGGTCGTATTAATACAGACGCAGTCATGCCGTGCTGCATCGATTATATCACATCGATGTGACCACAGTGCACATCATCACATTCAAATTTATCACTGAATATGAGCCCCATGCTTGATTGTTGTGGTGAATCTTTATGTCTTTTTAGCCTGGCTCTGGTATTCATAAGCTAATGGTAGTCTTCCTTTTTTGTACTGGAACTCAACCTACCCGTACAGTAAAAGGTTGTTGTATGGAATCAAGTACCAGATTCAGAATATGTTTTTAACGACGATTTCGTGATTTTGTAACCATACAATTGTATGGTTCAGACAAAGTTTCTATCCTCTCTGGAATGGAAATCTTCTTACAGCACGAAACAGTTCACTACTACACTCGGATCGATAATTCAATGTGAATCCTTTGACTTTGCAGTTGGTATGCATTTCTTTCCATCGGTATCGGTATTGGTAAAGTAATATTTTGGACCGCCGCTAGCAAAACAGGATCTTCTATTTGAGGTGCTCGTCCATCCATGCATATTAACAATCCCATTCGATGGGGTGAGTTCTATCGAGATGGATGTAGAAACATAATTGGCAAGGGTGTGGTAAGAATTTGTTTTTGATTGGCCTTTGTATTGACCGACGTCGTTGTGTTCTCTTTGAATTTCGTTGTTCCCTGTAGGACATCAACAATATTTGAACACACAAGGATATAAATCGAGCACATATCGTTGTATTTGACGTTATCTTCCTGAGACCCGAGCATGTCGTAGCATTCGCTCCACCTACAAATAGTGTCCCGTGAATCCAGAGGTTCGACGTTCACCACGGCTTTACTTCCAGCAATGTGTCCAAACTCAGGTTTTTTCTTGAAACGTCGATTAGACTAGTGCTCAACATTTCTCTCATTCGATATTATTGTTGTTCGTGGATGGAAGCTTTTCTCGTTCAATTGTTCCATGTTGTACTGTGACACGGACCTTTTCATCAGTCGTTAAGAGTAACATGATTGGCATTTGCGAAACATGCATCCATGAAATTCGTAGATGAATTTTGGGTCGTTTAAATCGGAACTATCCACCAAATGACTTTGAATGATCTTTTTGTCCCGTCTCTGGTATGCTGCACCCATGTGTCTTCCCTTATGTACAATGTATCAACTCAGAGCTTTGGCAGAGTATCCACCGCTGATGAGATGGGGGGTGGGGCTTTGAGATTGTACGATGGCTATTCTGTTCTCAGACATGAATGTACTGCGGTACGCTAAATTGTTCACAGCATTGGCGTAAAATGTCGTTATCAGATCGGCAATGTTTGAACATTTCTTCCTGAAAGTCAAATGGGCTGGAAGCGTGTGGATATTGTTGAGATCTTAATAGTGAATATCCGGAAAGTGCGAGATAACAGCGTTTTGATTGGATTTCGCTTTTGAAAAGTATCATTCCAAACGTTTTAGGCTAACGAACTCCATTGCACGACCACATCACCCATGCATTTGTCATACCTTCACGTTGATGATTTCGGCACCGTTCATAATGACTTTGGGGCATCTGGTACCATGTTCTTGAAGAAGACATTTTCCGTCTTATCCGAGATTTTGTGAGCCGTCATCATAGGAAAGCGATCACAGTCTCCGTAACGTTGGATAACCTCGTCGCTCCTGGTGTGGTCGATGCCGTGTAAGACCCATTAGGCTGGGTTCTCGAGAGATTTTTGCATGTTGGGAATGGAGTGTATAGAACTGGGTTTCATTTTTGGCGACTTATTGTATGATGACATCTACGATCTATTCTCCCACACATTGTTTCATCCCACCGTCGGCTGTATCAACACACCCTTTGATAAACGTGACAGACACGCCGCTGCCTCTTATTCCAAAAATATGATTGACCTCAGCAAGGTGAACTCAGTAATGGCAAATATATGTCTACATGCTTGAAAAGTTAAAAATGGCTACATGACCATCAAAAGAAAAAAACTCTCCCAAGCTCCAAATTCACCTGTTGTGCCGAAGGAGAATACTGGGGAAACAGGAATCACTCGTGGTCGGAATCATATCTAGGTAGCATATATCAAAGGCAAGTGAAGGAAACTCCGGCTTGTAACAACAAATCAAACAGCTGAAAAAGGCGATGAACAATATGATAATGGTTATAAAATCCCTATAGTATTTTCTGCCAATATTAAGAAAACTACACCAGGACGAAGATCCAAATGAATCGATTCGGGACCCATGACGCCCTTCAAATGTAACAAAAATGTCAGCTGGCTGGTTACAAATATTTGATAATCCAGACGGCATCCCTAACCAAGCAACAAAGTTGTGGCCGCAGACTAAAACATGCATATCCGAATAGCTCAGCAGCAAAAACCAAATTAGACAATATAATGCACTATGTTGTACCATATGAACAATGAATGAGAAGAAACATTCCTGGGACAGATGCCAAGGCGTCTTCAACTAAAACTTAAACATAATGTTTTGCATCACGTCTGCGTGATTGGAAATTGCAATCGCAAACAAGCACCATCGTCTATAAGAAAATTTACATAACCAAGTGGCAAAGTCAACAACAAGTAAGACTTAAAACAAGCCCCCACAAATAGCTATATCAAAGCAACATAATGATTACATTTAAAAAATATTTCTCCGTAAAAAGTATTTGCCACGAACACATCCACAGGTCAAACTTTGTTATGTATTTAATGACTTATTTATTAAGATTATGTCCTTTTATCATTGTCAGATTTGTTTCGCTGAGCCTCTGAGGAAACTGTAATATTTACAAAGGGTCCATCAAGTTATTTCAACATTATTTTCGTTTGTTTATAATGAACTTGAATGATCATCTCATTTTGACAGACTCATCTTCTGTGAATTACGTTTATTCCCGCTATTGGTTAGGACTGTGAATCCGCATTGTATGATGCAGATTGTTCGGATTGCCTTGATGGAAGTTTGTAAGTAAATGTCTGTTTGTATTGACATTTCTGCATGCATCTTATGTGGTTATTACTTTTGTTTACAACCAGTTGACATGGGATCTAAATGAAAAACTAAAGAAATTTGAGTGTATCAATTTTATTCTATAAACCGGGTATTTACCCATTTTGTTGAAATCCGTAATGAATATTCAAACTAATTTTAAAGCTGAATGAGTATTGAAACTTCTTGGTCTTGACATCGTAGATATCAAATGTATATATAGTTATGAAATAAAGTTGCAATCTCTCTTCTTGTCTGTTTGGTTTGAAGAGCATAATGCAGCTCTTATTTTCATTGATTTTAAAATTATATTTTGCCGAGTATAATTGAGCGATATCAAGCATTGCATGCAAATGAGCATTGATATTCGTTGTATGAGTGACATCATCAGCCGACGCAAACTTCTCAGCAGAAATTAAAGATAGGTTATTCCTAACTTGGAATTTTCTAACAACTTTAAAATTTCGTTATTATATACCAGCTATGGAAGCGTGGATAGCACTCTGCCTTGTCGGACACCTTGTCTAATTGGTAACGGTTCTAATTTAATGCCATTCGCGAAACAATGCTATAGATATTAGCTTCTACGGATCTGCAATTACAGTGTAGTTTGCCAGAAATTCCTGATATGGAAATATTTATGAAAAGACCCTCGTGCCATACAGTGACAACCGCCTTTCTTATTTACAGAAATGCGACATAGACTTTGACTCTAATTTTCGGCTAGCGAAGGTAGCTTGATGTAAATTGCACGATGCCGTTCTACCGCTGGATCCCTTTTGAGAGTCCAGCTCTTGAGCGTTAGGGACAATGAATAAAGTCTAACCTATAGACATTTTTAAAATAGTTTATGCAAAACAGGCAGTAAAAAGACAGCTCTGAAGTGATCATGGTCATTTTTACACTTTCTTCGAAATTTGAAATTGGTACAATTATGCCAACCTTCAAGGCAAGTGGTATATAACAATGTTTTGAAGTCTGTCCTCATCTTTTGGACTCAAGCGTTTACTTCTTCTCGCCCGAGAGATAGATTTCGCGAAAGTTGCGATAAAGCACTTGTGTGTGATTCGCAGTTGGGATAGGAGACAATGGAGTTTGAAACACTTTTTGTGTGTCGTTTTCTTCTTCCGTTCATGAGGCTGCATCTGTCTTCGGGTCACTTGGGGCTTTTGGCTTTTAATCGTCGCCTTTAAATCTCTTTTCGTCGATTTATCTGTTTCGTGTAAAGCTTTCTGGTAAAAAGTTCAAGACATTGACAGTACCGTTTCGATTTTTCTGTTTCTGACAAATGTGTGCGTCTAATCAATCAACGAATTTCAATCTTGTGGCAACTGTGACATCTCGTTGGGATTAGGATTTCGAGGTATATCAGGTATCTGTTGATAGCACCAATGATGGAATTCCATCCATCCTTTAAAAGGTACTAACGACAGCTTTTGTCCTTGCAAGGTACACGTATTAGGCCTTCATATGAAGGGGGTCTTCTTCTATCTTCTCATATCTCATAGAAGTTGCTAAGCATAAGATCTGTACAAAAGAACAGCATTAGAATCTTTTCTTTTGACTGACGTATATTTTCTTTTTGACTATTGGTAAAAGAACGCTCAGATGTTTTCGTAAGAATTCTTGCTGTAGCTTGGACAAAACTACCGTTCCTTTCAAGACAATGAAACAACATTCACACACGACTTCACGCAATGATTTCTTAGGGCGAGTTGATCGGATTTCGTAAGAACCGACAACACATCCCTAAACGAGGAGGTTGCCCTTTCTTTGTACCCTTTTGGGGTGTTTTGTGATTGAGTGGTTCGCACTTCTTGGGGTGACATCTTTATCTTTCACTGACGGGAATCTCCAGGTCCACTTCCTTTTTATATTGAAATTTTGTCTCCACTGATGGTCGGTACGTCGTAGGAGCTGGATGTCGGGCATCACTCGACGTTGAGGTTTTCTCAACGGACTAAATCTTGACAGTTCTAAGTTTGGAACACTCCCGTTATGTCTTCGCCTTCGGTCTTGCGTGATGGCACTTTCTTTTATCGGCAGAAACTGCAGCTAGAAAAGAAGACGTTGTCTCCGGAGAAGTTCAAGTTGCCTTTTATTTTTAATTCAGATTAGGAAAGACGCTCCTTAAATCGTTTGGAATTCCACAAAGTATTTGAACATAGTAGGCAGGAATAACACAAACAAAATCTCTCGGCAAATGGGTAGTTGGACTATATCTGACGATTTATATAATTTAGCAGCAACCAACCACCTTATAGCATTCAGATGTCACTAGTAAAAAAAAGTCTTAATTCTTTTCAGGTGCTACTGCTGAAAGAGTGTGCATGTTGATTGAATTCTTCGTTGCGTTTATTTTACATCTTTGCAAACTTTCTGTAAATGCGTTTTGTCAGCTCCAGTGCCAAACAACGAATGTTCTCTTCTAAAGGATGGCATAAGCACTGTGTAGACCATACAGCTTCTTCCATGTAAGCCGAGATTTGCTGCCCACACCAGAACTGAAACAGTTGAATTTATCTGCGTCTCCAAGGTAGACAGATCCAGCTCGAATAATTGTTTGGTTTACGGTCCATCCAGATTGCACTTTGGACAATTTGAATCGAGTTTCAAAGGGTAAATAGCCAGGCATAATAACTGTGGTTCGCACTTCTTGGAGTGACATCGTTATCTTTTACTGAAGGGAATCACCGGGTACACTTCCTTTTTATACTAAAATTTGTCTCCACTGATGGTCGGTACGTACGAAACAGAAAAATCGAAACAGTACTGTCAATGTCTTCAACGATTAAAAGCCAAAAACAACAACAGGCAATATATATTCTTCTTTCACTGGCTCATTTTAATGAGGTGCTGCTGGTATCTGCAGTAGTTTGCATAGACGTAGTTGAGATCCGTAGAGTGGTTCATTCATGTCATCATAGTTACCACGTGAAATCTAAAGAGGCAATGTACAGGGCCATCGCTTTCACTGGTAAAACGACAAGGTACATGCACAATATCATTTTCCATGGTGGTCGTATTAATACAGACGCAGTCATGCCGTGCTGCATCGATTATATCACATCGATGTGACCACAGTGCACATCATCACATTCAAATTTATCACTGAATATGAGCCCCATGCTTGATTGTTGTGGTGAATCTTTATGTCTTTTTAGCCTGGCTCTGGTATTCATAAGCTAATGGTAGTCTTCCTTTTTTGTACTGGAACTCAACCTACCCGTACAGTAAAAGGTTGTTGTATGGAATCAAGTACCAGATTCAGAATATGTTTTTAACGACGATTTCGTGATTTTGTAACCATACAATTGTATGGTTCAGACAAAGTTTCTATCCTCTCTGGAATGGAAATCTTCTTACAGCACGAAACAGTTCACTACTACACTCGGATCGATAATTCAATGTGAATCCTTTGACTTTGCAGTTGGTATGCATTTCTTTCCATCGGTATCGGTATTGGTAAAGTAATATTTTGGACCGCCGCTAGCAAAACAGGATCTTCTATTTGAGGTGCTCGTCCATCCATGCATATTAACAATCCCATTCGATGGGGTGAGTTCTATCGAGATGGATGTAGAAACATAATTGGCAAGGGTGTGGTAAGAATTTGTTTTTGATTGGCCTTTGTATTGACCGACGTCGTTGTGTTCTCTTTGAATTTCGTTGTTCCCTGTAGGACATCAACAATATTTGAACACACAAGGATATAAATCGAGCACATATCGTTGTATTTGACGTTATCTTCCTGAGACCCGAGCATGTCGTAGCATTCGCTCCACCTACAAATAGTGTCCCGTGAATCCAGAGGTTCGACGTTCACCACGGCTTTACTTCCAGCAATGTGTCCAAACTCAGGTTTTTTCTTGAAACGTCGATTAGACTAGTGCTCAACATTTCTCTCATTCGATATTATTGTTGTTCGTGGATGGAAGCTTTTCTCGTTCAATTGTTCCATGTTGTACTGTGACACGGACCTTTTCATCAGTCGTTAAGAGTAACATGATTGGCATTTGCGAAACATGCATCCATGAAATTCGTAGATGAATTTTGGGTCGTTTAAATCGGAACTATCCACCAAATGACTTTGAATGATCTTTTTGTCCCGTCTCTGGTATGCTGCACCCATGTGTCTTCCCTTATGTACAATGTATCAACTCAGAGCTTTGGCAGAGTATCCACCGCTGATGAGATGGGGGGTGGGGCTTTGAGATTGTACGATGGCTATTCTGTTCTCAGACATGAATGTACTGCGGTACGCTAAATTGTTCACAGCATTGGCGTAAAATGTCGTTATCAGATCGGCAATGTTTGAACATTTCTTCCTGAAAGTCAAATGGGCTGGAAGCGTGTGGATATTGTTGAGATCTTAATAGTGAATATCCGGAAAGTGCGAGATAACAGCGTTTTGATTGGATTTCGCTTTTGAAAAGTATCATTCCAAACGTTTTAGGCTAACGAACTCCATTGCACGACCACATCACCCATGCATTTGTCATACCTTCACGTTGATGATTTCGGCACCGTTCATAATGACTTTGGGGCATCTGGTACCATGTTCTTGAAGAAGACATTTTCCGTCTTATCCGAGATTTTGTGAGCCGTCATCATAGGAAAGCGATCACAGTCTCCGTAACGTTGGATAACCTCGTCGCTCCTGGTGTGGTCGATGCCGTGTAAGACCCATTAGGCTGGGTTCTCGAGAGATTTTTGCATGTTGGGAATGGAGTGTATAGAACTGGGTTTCATTTTTGGCGACTTATTGTATGATGACATCTACGATCTATTCTCCCACACATTGTTTCATCCCACCGTCGGCTGTATCAACACACCCTTTGATAAACGTGACAGACACGCCGCTGCCTCTTATTCCAAAAATATGATTGACCTCAGCAAGGTGAACTCAGTAATGGCAAATATATGTCTACATGCTTGAAAAGTTAAAAATGGCTACATGACCATCAAAAGAAAAAAACTCTCCCAAGCTCCAAATTCACCTGTTGTGCCGAAGGAGAATACTGGGGAAACAGGAATCACTCGTGGTCGGAATCATATCTAGGTAGCATATATCAAAGGCAAGTGAAGGAAACTCCGGCTTGTAACAACAAATCAAACAGCTGAAAAAGGCGATGAACAATATGATAATGGTTATAAAATCCCTATAGTATTTTCTGCCAATATTAAGAAAACTACACCAGGACGAAGATCCAAATGAATCGATTCGGGACCCATGACGCCCTTCAAATGTAACAAAAATGTCAGCTGGCTGGTTACAAATATTTGATAATCCAGACGGCATCCCTAACCAAGCAACAAAGTTGTGGCCGCAGACTAAAACATGCATATCCGAATAGCTCAGCAGCAAAAACCAAATTAGACAATATAATGCACTATGTTGTACCATATGAACAATGAATGAGAAGAAACATTCCTGGGACAGATGCCAAGGCGTCTTCAACTAAAACTTAAACATAATGTTTTGCATCACGTCTGCGTGATTGGAAATTGCAATCGCAAACAAGCACCATCGTCTATAAGAAAATTTACATAACCAAGTGGCAAAGTCAACAACAAGTAAGACTTAAAACAAGCCCCCACAAATAGCTATATCAAAGCAACATAATGATTACATTTAAAAAATATTTCTCCGTAAAAAGTATTTGCCACGAACACATCCACAGGTCAAACTTTGTTATGTATTTAATGACTTATTTATTAAGATTATGTCCTTTTATCATTGTCAGATTTGTTTCGCTGAGCCTCTGAGGAAACTGTAATACTTACAAAGGGTCCATCAAGTTATTTCAACATTATTTTCGTTTGTTTATAATGAACTTGAATGATCATCTCATTTTGACAGACTCATCTTCTGTGAATTACGTTTATTCCCGCTATTGGTTAGGACTGTGAATCCGCATTGTATGATGCAGATTGTTCGGATTGCCTTGATGGAAGTTTGTAAGTAAATGTCTGTTTGTATTGACATTTCTGCATGCATCTTATGTGGTTATTACTTTTGTTTACAACCAGTTGACATGGGATCTAAATGAAAAACTAAAGAAATTTGAGTGTATCAATTTTATTCTATAAACCGGGTATTTACCCATTTTGTTGAAATCCGTAATGAATATTCAAACTAATTTTAAAGCTGAATGAGTATTGAAACTTCTTGGTCTTGACATCGTAGATATCAAATGTATATATAGTTATGAAATAAAGTTGCAATCTCTCTTCTTGTCTGTTTGGTTTGAAGAGCATAATGCAGCTCTTATTTTCATTGATTTTAAAATTATATTTTGCCGAGTATAATTGAGCGATATCAAGCATTGCATGCAAATGAGCATTGATATTCGTTGTATGAGTGACATCATCAGCCGACGCAAACTTCTCAGCAGAAATTAAAGATAGGTTATTCCTAACTTGGAATTTTCTAACAACTTTAAAATTTCGTTATTATATACCAGCTATGGAAGCGTGGATAGCACTCTGCCTTGTCGGACACCTTGTCTAATTGGTAACGGTTCTAATTTAATGCCATTCGCGAAACAATGCTATAGATATTAGCTTCTACGGATCTGCAATTACAGTGTAGTTTGCCAGAAATTCCTGATATGGAAATATTTATGAAAAGACCCTCGTGCCATACAGTGACAACCGCCTTTCTTATTTACAGAAATGCGACATAGACTTTGACTCTAATTTTCGGCTAGCGAAGGTAGCTTGATGTAAATTGCACGATGCCGTTCTACCGCTGGATCCCTTTTGAGAGTCCAGCTCTTGAGCGTTAGGGACAATGAATAAAGTCTAACCTATAGACATTTTTAAAATAGTTTATGCAAAACAGGCAGTAAAAAGACAGCTCTGAAGTGATCATGGTCATTTTTACACTTTCTTCGAAATTTGAAATTGGTACAATTATGCCAACCTTCAAGGCAAGTGGTATATAACAATGTTTTGAAGTCTGTCCTCATCTTTTGGACTCAAGCGTTTACTTCTTCTCGCCCGAGAGATAGATTTCGCGAAAGTTGCGATAAAGCACTTGTGTGTGATTCGCAGTTGGGATAGGAGACAATGGAGTTTGAAACACTTTTTGTGTGTCGTTTTCTTCTTCCGTTCATGAGGCTGCATCTGTCTTCGGGTCACTTGGGGCTTTTGGCTTTTAATCGTCGCCTTTAAATCTCTTTTCGTCGATTTATCTGTTTCGTGTAAAGCTTTCTGGTAAAAAGTTCAAGACATTGACAGTACCGTTTCGATTTTTCTGTTTCTGACAAATGTGTGCGTCTAATCAATCAACGAATTTCAATCTTGTGGCAACTGTGACATCTCGTTGGGATTAGGATTTCGAGGTATATCAGGTATCTGTTGATAGCACCAATGATGGAATTCCATCCATCCTTTAAAAGGTACTAACGACAGCTTTTGTCCTTGCAAGGTACACGTATTAGGCCTTCATATGAAGGGGGTCTTCTTCTATCTTCTCATATCTCATAGAAGTTGCTAAGCATAAGATCTGTACAAAAGAACAGCATTAGAATCTTTTCTTTTGACTGACGTATATTTTCTTTTTGACTATTGGTAAAAGAACGCTCAGATGTTTTCGTAAGAATTCTTGCTGTAGCTTGGACAAAACTACCGTTCCTTTCAAGACAATGAAACAACATTCACACACGACTTCACGCAATGATTTCTTAGGGCGAGTTGATCGGATTTCGTAAGAACCGACAACACATCCCTAAACGAGGAGGTTGCCCTTTCTTTGTACCCTTTTGGGGTGTTTTGTGATTGAGTGGTTCGCACTTCTTGGGGTGACATCTTTATCTTTCACTGACGGGAATCTCCAGGTCCACTTCCTTTTTATATTGAAATTTTGTCTCCACTGATGGTCGGTACGTCGTAGGAGCTGGATGTCGGGCATCACTCGACGTTGAGGTTTTCTCAACGGACTAAATCTTGACAGTTCTAAGTTTGGAACACTCCCGTTATGTCTTCGCCTTCGGTCTTGCGTGATGGCACTTTCTTTTATCGGCAGAAACTGCAGCTAGAAAAGAAGACGTTGTCTCCGGAGAAGTTCAAGTTGCCTTTTATTTTTAATTCAGATTAGGAAAGACGCTCCTTAAATCGTTTGGAATTCCACAAAGTATTTGAACATAGTAGGCAGGAATAACACAAACAAAATCTCTCGGCAAATGGGTAGTTGGACTATATCTGACGATTTATATAATTTAGCAGCAACCAACCACCTTATAGCATTCAGATGTCACTAGTAAAAAAAAGTCTTAATTCTTTTCAGGTGCTACTGCTGAAAGAGTGTGCATGTTGATTGAATTCTTCGTTGCGTTTATTTTACATCTTTGCAAACTTTCTGTAAATGCGTTTTGTCAGCTCCAGTGCCAAACAACGAATGTTCTCTTCTAAAGGATGGCATAAGCACTGTGTAGACCATACAGCTTCTTCCATGTAAGCCGAGATTTGCTGCCCACACCAGAACTGAAACAGTTGAATTTATCTGCGTCTCCAAGGTAGACAGATCCAGCTCGAATAATTGTTTGGTTTACGGTCCATCCAGATTGCACTTTGGACAATTTGAATCGAGTTTCAAAGGGTAAATAGCCAGGCATAATAACTGTGGTTTGCACTTCTTGGAGTGACATCGTTATCTTTTACTGAAGGGAATCACCGGGTACACTTCCTTTTTATACTAAAATTTGTCTCCACTGATGGTCGGTACGTACGAAACAGAAAAATCGAAACAGTACTGTCAATGTCTTCAACGATTAAAAGCCAAAAACAACAACAGGCAATATATATTCTTCTTTCACTGGCTCATTTTAATGAGGTGCTGCTGGTATCTGCAGTAGTTTGCATAGACGTAGTTGAGATCCGTAGAGTGGTTCATTCATGTCATCATAGTTACCACGTGAAATCTAAAGAGGCAATGTACAGGGCCATCGCTTTCACTGGTAAAACGACAAGGTACATGCACAATATCATTTTCCATGGTGGTCGTATTAATACAGACGCAGTCATGCCGTGCTGCATCGATTATATCACATCGATGTGACCACAGTGCACATCATCACATTCAAATTTATCACTGAATATGAGCCCCATGCTTGATTGTTGTGGTGAATCTTTATGTCTTTTTAGCCTGGCTCTGGTATTCATAAGCTCATGGTAGTCTTCCTTTTTTGTACTGGAACTCAACCTACCCGTACAGTAAAAGGTTGTTGTATGGAATCAAGTACCAGATTCAGAATATGTTTTTAACGACGATTTCGTGATTTTGTAACCATACAATTGTATGGTTCAGACAAAGTTTCTATCCTCTCTGGAATGGAAATCTTCTTACAGCACGAAACAGTTCACTACTACACTCGGATCGATAATTCAATGTGAATCCTTTGACTTTGCAGTTGGTATGCATTTCTTTCCATCGGTATCGGTATTGGTAAAGTAATATTTTGGACCGCCGCTAGCAAAACAGGATCTTCTATTTGAGGTGCTCGTCCATCCATGCATATTAACAATCCCATTCGATGGGGTGAGTTCTATCGAGATGGATGTAGAAACATAATTGGCAAGGGTGTGGTAAGAATTTGTTTTTGATTGGCCTTTGTATTGACCGACGTCGTTGTGTTCTCTTTGAATTTCGTTGTTCCCTGTAGGACATCAACAATATTTGAACACACAAGGATATAAATCGAGCACATATCGTTGTATTTGACGTTATCTTCCTGAGACCCGAGCATGTCGTAGCATTCGCTCCACCTACAAATAGTGTCCCGTGAATCCAGAGGTTCGACGTTCACCACGGCTTTACTTCCAGCAATGTGTCCAAACTCAGGTTTTTTCTTGAAACGTCGATTAGACTAGTGCTCAACATTTCTCTCATTCGATATTATTGTTGTTCGTGGATGGAAGCTTTTCTCGTTCAATTGTTCCATGTTGTACTGTGACACGGACCTTTTCATCAGTCGTTAAGAGTAACATGATTGGCATTTGCGAAACATGCATCCATGAAATTCGTAGATGAATTTTGGGTCGTTTAAATCGGAACTATCCACCAAATGACTTTGAATGATCTTTTTGTCCCGTCTCTGGTATGCTGCACCCATGTGTCTTCCCTTATGTACAATGTATCAACTCAGAGCTTTGGCAGAGTATCCACCGCTGATGAGATGGGGGGTGGGGCTTTGAGATTGTACGATGGCTATTCTGTTCTCAGACATGAATGTACTGCGGTACGCTAAATTGTTCACAGCATTGGCGTAAAATGTCGTTATCAGATCGGCAATGTTTGAACATTTCTTCCTGAAAGTCAAATGGGCTGGAAGCGTGTGGATATTGTTGAGATCTTAATAGTGAATATCCGGAAAGTGCGAGATAACAGCGTTTTGATTGGATTTCGCTTTTGAAAAGTATCATTCCAAACGTTTTAGGCTAACGAACTCCATTGCACGACCACATCACCCATGCATTTGTCATACCTTCACGTTGATGATTTCGGCACCGTTCATAATGACTTTGGGGCATCTGGTACCATGTTCTTGAAGAAGACATTTTCCGTCTTATCCGAGATTTTGTGAGCCGTCATCATAGGAAAGCGATCACAGTCTCCGTAACGTTGGATAACCTCGTCGCTCCTGGTGTGGTCGATGCCGTGTAAGACCCATTAGGCTGGGTTCTCGAGAGATTGAGTGTATAGAACTGGGTTTCATTTTTGGCGACTTATTGTATGATGACATCTACGATCTATTCTCCCACACATTGTTTCATCCCACCGTCGGCTGTATCAACACACCCTTTGATAAACGTGACAGACACGCCGCTGCCTCTTTATTCCAAAAATATGATTGACCTCAGCAAGGTGAACTCAGTAATGGCAATATTATGTCTACATGCTTGAAAAGTTAAAAATGGCTACATGACCATCAAAGAAAAAAAACTCTCCCAAGCTCCAAATTCACCTGTTGTGCCGAAGGAGAATACTGGGGAAACAGGAATCACTCGTGGTCGGAATCATATCTAGGTAGCATATATCAAAGGCAAAGTGAAGGAAACTCCGGGCTTGTAACAACAAATTCAAACAGCTGAAAAAGGCGATGAACAATATGATAATGGTTATAAAATCCCTATAGTATTTTCTGCCAATATTAAGAAAACTACACCAGGACGAAGATCCAAATGAATCGATTCGGGACCCATGACGCCCTTCAAATGTAACAAAAATGTCAGCTGGCTGGTTACAAATATTTGATAATCCAGACGGCATCCCTAACCAAGCAACAAAGTTGTGGCCGCAGACTAAAACATGCATATCCGAATAGCTCAGCAGCAAAAACCAAATTAGACAATATAATGCACTATGTTGTACCATATGAACAATGAATGAGAAGAAACATTCCTGGGACAGATGCCAAGGCGTCTTCAACTAAAACTTAAACATAATGTTTTGCATCACGTCCTGCGTGATTGGAAATTGCAATCGCAAACAAGCACCATCGTCTATAAGAAAATTTACATAACCAAGTGGCAAAGTCAACAACAAGTAAGACTTAAAACAAGCCCCACAAATAGCTATTATCAAAGCAACATAATGATTACATTTAAAAAATATTTCTCCGTAAAAAAGTATTTGCCACGAACACATCCACAGGTCAAACTTTGTTATGTATTTAATGACTTATTTATTAAGATTATGTCCTTTTATCATTGTCAGATTTGTTTCGCTGAGCCTCTGAGGAAACTGTAATACTTACAAAGGGTCCATCAAGTTATTTCAACATTATTTTCGTTTGTTTATAATGAACTTGAATGATCATCTCATTTTGACAGACTCATCTTCTGTGAATTACGTTTATTCCCGCTATTGGTTAGGACTGTGAATCCGCATTGTATGATGCAGATGTTCGGATTGCCTTGATGGAAGTTTGTAAGTAAATGTCTGTTTGTATTGACATTTCTGCATGCATCTTATGTGGTTATTACTTTTGTTTACAACCAGTTGACATGGGATCTAAATGAAAAACTAAAGAAATTTGGAGTGTATCAATTTTATTCTATAAACCGGGTATTTACCCATTTTGTTGAAATCCGTAATGAATATTCAAACTAATTTTAAAGCTGAATGAGTATTGAAACTTCTTGGTCTTGACATCGTAGATATCAAATGTATATATAGTTATGAAATAAAGTTTGCAATCTCTCTTCTTGTCTGTTTGGTTTGAAGAGCATAATGCAGCTCTTATTTTCATTGATTTTAAAATTATATTTTGCCGAGTATAATTGAGCGATATCAAGCATTGCATGCAAATGAGCATTGATATTCGTTGTATGAGTGACATCATCAGCCGACGCAAACTTCTCAGCAGAAATTAAAGATAGGTTATTCCTAACTTGGAATTTTCTAACAACTTTAAAATTTCGTTATTATATACCAGCTATTGGAAGCGTGGATAGCACTCTGCCTTGTCGGACACCTTGTCTAATTGGTAACGGTTTCTAATTAATGCATTCGCGAAACAATGCTATAGATATTAGCTTCTACGGATCTGCAATTACAGTGTAGTTTGCCAGAAATTCCTGATATGGAAATATTTATGAAAAGACCCTCGTGCCATACAGTGACAACCGCCTTTCTTATTTACAGAAATGCGACATAGACTTTGACTCTAATTTTCGGCTAGCGAAGGTAGCTTGATGTAATTGCACGATGCCGTTCTACCGCTGGATCCCTTTTGAGAGTCCAGCTCTTGAGCGTTAGGGACAATGAATATAAAGTCTAACCTATAGACATTTTTAAAATAGTTTATGCAAAACAGGCAGTAAAAAGACAGCTCTGAAGTGATCATGGTCATTTTTACACTTTCTTCGAAATTTGAAATTGGTACAATTATGCCAACCTTCAAGGCAAGTGGTATATAACAATGTTTTGAAGTCTGTCCTCATCTTTTGGACTCAAGCGTTTACTTCTTCTCGCCCGAGAGATAGATTTCGCGAAAGTTGCGATAAAGCACTTGTGTGTGATTCGCAGTTGGGATAGGAGACAATGGAGTTTGAAACACTTTTTGTGTGTCGTTTTCTTCTTCCGTTCATGAGGCTGCATCTGTCTTCGGGTCACTTGGGGCTTTTGGCTTTTAATCGTCGCCTTTAAAATCTCTTTTCGTCGATTTATCTGTTTCGTGTAAAGCTTTCTGGTAAAAAGTTCAAGACATTGACAGTACCGTTTCGATTTTTCTGTTTCTGACAAATGTGTGCGTCTAATCAATCAACGAATTTCAATCTTGTGGCAACTGTGACCATCTCGTTGGGATTAGGATTTCGAGGTATATCAGGTATCTGTGATAGCACCATGATGGAATTCCATCCATCCTTTAAAAGGTACTAACGACAGCTTTTGTCCTTGCAAGGTACACGTATTAGGCCTTCATATGAAGGGGGTCTTCTTCTATCTTCTCATATCTCATAGAAGTTGCTAAGCATAAGATCTGTACAAAAGAACAGCATTAGAATCTTTTCTTTGACTGACGTATATTTTCTTTTTGACTATTGGTAAAAGAACGCTCAGATGTTTTCGTAAGAATTCTTGCTGTAGCTTGGACAAAACTACCGTTCCTTTCAAGACAATGAAACAACATTCACACACGACTTCACGCAATGATTTCTTAGGGCGAGTTGATCGGATTTCGTAAGAACCGACAACACATCCCCTAAACGAGGAGGTTGCCCTTTCTTTGTACCCTTATGGGGTGTTTTGTGATTGAGTGGTTCGCACTTCA